>WURS02044944.1:0-11139 GCA_011762765.2 Rhinocypha anisoptera | reverse complement strand
TTTTTCCTCATTGAGGGACAAGGAAAGACACTGGAAGAGATCGATACTATGTATGTCGACCACGTTCTCCCATGGAAAAGTTCAAAATGGGTCCCGCCACGATCGATGGACGAGGGCGAGAAAACTGCTAGCAATGCTGGAGCAGAGAGTGCTGCGGAACATTTGGAGTCGTCTATGGAGCATCGATAACAGTATAGTATCGTTTCTTGTTTTTACAGTCAGTATTGAAGTTTGTTGCGATCTTAACAATATAATCACCTTGGTGTTCTTAACCACACCTTCCTGGATGTCCCCGAAGAAGTTTATCAGTTGAACTTCATGCAACGAGGTTTTGAGCTTCAGTTATCTCTCTTTATGGTAGTTCCACGCCACCTTCTTATCGTAGGAATCAAAATGCATCCCTTCGGCGGCGAGGACAAGGAAAAGAGAAAGATAAATAAGCGAACCACAGGGTGTTCAGGCAGATGGCTTATTATGATATAACCCCCAATGATAAATGGTGTGCAAGAGCGTAGAAATACGAAAGAAAAATTTATAGATTTGATTTCATTTCGCTCGCTAATATCACCTGAAAGATGACTGCTAAAGCTTCTGGGACTACAAACAGAGTCCCAAATTCGGTATTAGTGTATTGTTCAGTCACGTTCAAAAGGGAGTCTCGAAAAACGCAAAAACGAAACAGAAACTGGGGTACGCGCATTCGAATTTCATCTCTTAGGCCGCCGTGAGGTCCATGAAGGATAATGAAAGTCGGGCCGCGTCCCTAAGACGCTCCAAGCTCAAAGTAAAGACGTCATCGGGATTTCGCCCTTGGGTGGATATCCCACCAAAGAGCATACTCCTCGTCAGACGTATTTCTTGGTTTTGCGCCTGTCCAGGAGGGGGAGCTGGGAAGATGGTTTCCTCCTGCCTTAGAATTGGGCTTGTATTTGTATCATCCAAGGTGTATAGCTCAGCATTCCCCCCAATTGCATCGGAGTCTCGAATTCTGTGCCATTCCACGATGAGTACAGCCTTGACAAATTCTTTTCCGCCAAGCAACCACACATTGATATCGTCACGAATCCTGGGAATTGACTCGCTCCATCCGGTCTCCATAACAATCGAAGGGAATCTCTGGTTACCAGGACGGAATTTGATGTTGGGCTCTTTCCTGGAAGACGCGTAAGAGGGTAAGAAAGAGCGTATTGCTAGAGGTACAAAGAAATAATTATTTGTTATCTCTTGGAGATGCTCATATTCCATGTCATATCAGGCATGGACTTACTTGTACTTCCTTGGATATGGAGGTCTCTCCTTTCATCGGACGGAAGAAGGCCAGAGAGAACCCAATTCACCATCTCGTCGACAGCCCATTCAAAAAGACATCCATGGATCTCTGTTGACAGAACCCTAGCCCAGAAGGTTCTTGTGACTGAGTTGTAATGTTTCCTAATCCAGAAAGTCAGTAAATGAAAAACCAATATAGATTGCATTATCAAACGTCGCGTTTGTATGTTCTGCTTCTTCATCCAGAAATGTCACAACACTCTCACCCCAGGCTGGAGGAATATCCTTGTAAATGATTTCTTGGTCGGAGGTCGCTGTGAGGATAGCATCTAGTGCATGGTTGTGGAATGCAGTCTGACTTGAAAAGTCTCCTGCGTTGAAGTACCGTTCTGGAGTGTACGGCAAGCACTGCCCGTCTCGAGAGGACTGGATTGCACTTAGCTCGGCCATTTTGGGTTTCGAGTATGTGACTAGAAGTATACTCGAAGTGAAGGAATTCAATATGTTAAAAAATCTGCTGGTCAGATGACATCAGTTATACCGTTTGTCCCAAAATAGCCCTAATATAACCCTATGCCATCAGTCGTGCCTGTACCATCAATGATATTTCTTTGTTTCCATTGTTTCTATTTAAATTTAAGATATTTAGCACCGAGGCAAGGGATACTAAAATTCACCAAGTACTTTCAATGTCCTATATACCAGAAAGCACATAAGAACTGAAGAAACATATCAAGCCCAGTGTATAGTGATGGACAACAATGAGACAAACACAATAAACAGCAATATTCACAAACTCCAGAAAATTGAGCAACGGCAACTTTTTAGGGTGTCGACTCACTGCATTTTGGGGGAAAGGCAGGCCTTTTTTATAGCCATGAGATAATATATTATATTGCATTACAAGCAAAGGTAGCGCTGACAATGACTAGAAAAAAAAAAGATACTAATAATACAGAAATAAAATACAACAAGCGCCAGTCCTTCCAGCTCATTGGACTCTGCTGGATCCTTGGAAATATCGGGCTGTGCATGACTGTATGTTTTCGAAATCGAAACACTCAGGGCACAAGAGAAAATTCACAACCAGAGTGGATACAAGCCATTCCATGGCATCGTCAAAAATAACATCGATATACCCATCTTTATAAGCCGGTCCACAAATTTGCTGGATTTCTCGGCCTTGGAGAAGCATCATCCAAAGGGATTGGGAGATTTGCCAACTGTCACCGTCTTCTACAGCCTTCTGTGCGTCTTCAGGGCTGATGAGGCAAGATATAAGCCCCCGTGCTAAGAGGTGACTGAGGAGTTTTTCCACACGCAACATTTGAAGACCCTGCCACGCGATGGTTTTCAAGACCCTATCTTTTAAATCCGCGCCTCCGCGACCATCCAGGACCGCCTTACAGGCACATATCAGGGTCGTACGGTTCAATTCTGCTGCCGCTTGTCCGACTTTGGAAATATACTTCCTGATTGTAGCGAGTTGGGGGTCATCCGTACCGTCACAGCTTGTGCCACCACAGTTTGCTCCTCCAGGACCAGTTTGGACACGACAAAGTTTTCTCCAAATCCGTCTTGCTCTCTCGCGAGCCGTTAATGTTTCCTGGTGGTTCGCTTGACTACTGGCTGCATTCGCAATAGCAGTTGCGATGCTCGGTGTTAACACAAAATGCGAGACGTTATGAAAACGAAGAGTCCTCTGGGAGCAATCCACCTGGGGAGTGCTGGTATCCTGGTCCGGGGCGACATGTTCCATTTCTGATTTGATTCGCGCATAATGCTGAGAGATGCGGCCCTCGGGGTAGGTTCCGATTTCGTGTACGAACGCCGCCCCAAAAAGGGTGCAGCGATAGTTATCAGAGACAGATCGATAACTATATGATTTCTCTTTGACCCTAGATGCCGTTTCGACCATGACATCGTTTTTGGTGCCCAATTCAGTGGCTAGATCGGTCCACATACCGGAAAAACACGCCTCGTTAATTATCAGTATGCGGACGCCACTTGGAACGACCGATAGGGCTGCGCGCATCTCTGCCTTTATGAGGCTTTCCCCACTCAGTATCACCCCATGTTTCCCACGATGTCCATGAGCGACGAAGATAATGGCCAGTCGATCTCCCGCCTGAAGGTTCGCTGAGACTCTTCGGATCCACCACACAACTTCTTCTTTCAGACCTTGGCGAATAATCCGATAGAACGGTCTTTTTGCTTCTTCATGGGTGTAGATTTCTATACGACGACCAAGGTCATCTCGCCCAAATAGAAGCGGCCCAGACATTTCAATCGTCTCGAGAATGTTTATGGCGGAAAGACAGGTGGGATCGAGACCATCCGCTTTGAATTTTTTTGCCAGCATGACAAAATCCGTGGCTAGGGCCATATCAGCAATCCCCCCACCGAAGACGATCAAGGCGTGGGAAATCTTCCGGGTACTCATGTTCGCGGTATAGTACTCCGTGCGTTGTGGAGTATTACACGGGTTCCGGTTGTCATTGATGCTGTCAGTGGAGAGTCGATCCGTGAGTAAAGTGAGCAAGGTAAAATAAAGCCCTGTTAAGGACCTTTCGAGATATAAAGCTGTGAAAAGCTAATGGCTATGGCAATGTTTAGAATTCTGTGTCGTCTACGCATTGCAGCATCACAAGGCAGTAACCAATTCTGCTGCTATCCTCCGCTTTTGCCTGCGTCATGCTTGCCTAATGCTAATTGCAGTTAATTACAGTATTTAAGACGATACAAAGGAAAGTGTGAAAGAATACCAGGTGCCTTCAAAATGCGCATGTTGAGCGATATGGGCATGATATGAAGGAGCCAGTTAGTGATCGAACATACAAGAAAACGGATGAAAAGAACACAGAAAACAGACTAAGCAAGAAGCTAAGAAAGAAGAGTGGATAGTGAAGTTCATTCTGGGAATATACCAGTGTCTGGTTGACAATGAATTCTGAGACGTACACGATTCATCCGTTCAAAAATGCCTCTCCTGTACTTGGGGCAGTTGGGATCGACATCTAAACAGAGCATCCAGCAAACCAACTTCATTCCAGAGATCCCGAATTCTCGAGCAAAGACATCGTGCTGCGCTTCAGATGTGGTATGATCTTCAATCTCCCCCTCAATCCACTTTTTCGTTGCATTGCTCTCGTCATTCACGTCCTCAGAAGCGACTGCCAGGTCGTCCCAGTTGTTGACTCGAGGTGCCATCACGAGGGCTAAAAGAGTTTTGTTATGTTTTATAGAGACAGGAATATATGGTGTGTACGCGGGGTAATGCATATATATGTTTGCTGTGCTTTCTTTCTCCTCCGAGACCCCTGCATCTATTAGCCACCATGGTAGACAACTCGTGGGAGCAGCTACTCATTAACCAATTTTTTTTTAACCCTGTAAGTCACCAAGTCAATCAGAGTGCGACCAAAGAGTTCGTT
This sequence comes from Rhinocypha anisoptera, assembly GCA_011762765.2. Taxonomy (NCBI): domain Eukaryota; kingdom Metazoa; phylum Arthropoda; class Insecta; order Odonata; family Chlorocyphidae; genus Rhinocypha; species Rhinocypha anisoptera. The sequence goes on along the minus strand of WURS02044944.1, from coordinate 6,436 downwards.
CAATATCCAATGCTTTGATTGTGCATCCCGTTGATGTTTTCTATCACGACTGCTGAGCCTCCTCTGCACATCTACGCTATGCCTTACCTGCCAGGCCCAACTAAGTCCGGAAGATGAGGCAAGGCATATCCGTCATATCAAGAGCCTTGCTAGGTAATTGGTTGGAATATATGATATGTTTTTGTCACACTAATTGACTACTTTGCTAGATGCTGGTCGATGCCGCAGCCCGTTGAGTCCAAGATAATAAGAGAGCATCGCGCCGCAATATTTCGCAGGCTCACCAAACCCAAGCACCCGTCGCCTTCTATCCTCCCTAATCAGGACATAATCGACAAACTGGAACAGATGCTACCAGACCTCTTTAGCCATGAATACCTCAAGTTCTGACTTACAATGACCTCTCGGGTACAAACATCCTCGTCGATCAAGAGACATTGGAAATCACATGCATCGTTGACTAGTCTTTAGCCAAGGTACTGCCGTTTGACATGGAGCTGTTCTGTCTGTCTATGATGACCGGTTACATGGCCCTTGATGGCTGGCATGACTACACCTGTCGGACAAGCTGCACCACGCGTTTTGGGAAGAGTTCTCGTCTGCTTGTACAGAATATGGTGATAGCAGTATTCGTTGGAGAGAGGCTCGTGAGGTGACCCAGCTGGCCGCTAAGCTTGGAGCAGTACTTCACTATGCATTCCAACGCAGCGCAAATGGTTCCCCTTCCAAACAAATAGCGACCCCAGAGGGTCTGCTGATGTTCTTGTTTGTTTTACTAGCAGACTAGTCTGGCCACAGTATAAGGTGTTCCTGTGTATGATGAAGGCTTTTACTGTATCTCGATACAGTAAATCCTAGCTATAACGAACCCCCTTATAGCGAATCCCTCTTTATAACGAACTCGATACACTGTCTAATGTAAAAACCCCTATTATATTCGTTATTCCCTTGCTATAACAAAATTCGTCCTTTCCCCCTTACTGCCGCCACATTTTATATGGGAATTCGCTAAGTTATAGCAAGACAAGAAGAGCCTCAAAATGCCTCCATGAAAATCCACCACCAATGCACAGAAAGCTGCTCTACATACACAACGAGAGCTACAGCCTCATTTATCAAAACTTGAGATCCGGGCCTGGTTCCAGCAGGCATATAATCAGTCTATCTCACCATCCTCTGTCTCTGAGATCATCTCCCCCCGCTACCAATCAACCCCTTGACACCGCCGAAAGCCTCCAGCCTACCCTTGAGAAACGCCGAAAGAGCATTGGCCAGAGCTTGAAAATGTTCTACAAACTGTTCGTCTTTATGAAGAGCAGCAGCAGGAAGGCTTACAGGAGGTTATCCAGGCTCTAAATCATCTTGAGAATGAGATTGAGAAGCGACAGCTATATACGCAGAAGCAACAAGACATACGGAGCTATTTTACTATTTAATTTACTACCTATTATCTACAACGAATACCTTGCTATTGCAAATTAAAATACGTGTCTAATTCAATTCGTTATAGATAGGATTTACTGTATTATGAAAAGCTTCACGCCGGCCGATTCTTCAATACATCACACATGAAACCCTGCTCCCAATACCCACAATCGACTACTCTCGACCACCACACAATATCCACCAACTTGATATACCTGCCCTAAGAAAGGACCTTGACAGCTGACAGGCAACCTTGAAAAATAAAAAAAAAATAATGTTACATCAGAGCAATATTCAATCATACAGGGTCAAACTATTGAACGATATAAATAATCGCAACAAGAGATGCGGCAAGTCTGTTGAAAGCTTTATAGCTGACGAATGCCGTCTGCTGTATTTCGTCTGGCACCAGTGCACCTTTCGTGACCTTTTTGGCGCCTTTGATGGTGGAGGAGACAGGTCCGCTTATCACATCCGCCATTTTGTGATTCTCAGGTACCTTGTCGTCCGCCTGGTTTTGCAATGAATAATGCGCAACCAGCTGCTTCCACTCATCATTGTCCTGTCCGTTGGCTGGTCTCCAGACATTTAAATCGCGGGTGTCAACATCTCGAAAAACCATGATTGCCCCATTAGATCCCGCATAGGCTTTTGCATATTCAAAATCGCTTGTCGTATACATACCGGGCCCGAATTCATTCGACCGGTTTGCCTGGCTGATTACAGGAACGAATAGCGTCATCAGCAATCCAAGGGCATGTAGGGGTAGCCCTCGGAACAGGACACCACTTTTGGAGAGAAGGCCATCAGGGAAAAGTTTGTGCGCAGAGTCGTAGAAACGACTACGATCTTTGTTGTGCTTTATCGATACAACATCTACCTGCAAGGGGAGACATTGCTGCCTTGCCCATGGGTATATTGCCGTCAAGCCTCTCGGAGATGGGGTTGATGGCAGAAGAGACGGCAAAACAGTATATGTGAGACGTCGAGTAATCTGATCGACGAACCCCAATGCTTTTGGTTGGGATGACCCGTCAAGCTTTCCTGTTTCGACATATTTCGAGATCAAAAAATCTCCGGGATCAATGCCTAGTGGTATTTCAACCATTTCGTCTTCGATCGTATACACCGGGCTATCTATCATGTCCACGACAGAGTCATATCCATACAGCCATAGGATCGTCCGCATCGAGCCGACTATTTGCAGGACTGCTATGTGTTAATAGATGATGCTTGCCAGTAACTAGTTTGAAGAAACTGATACTAACCACGTCCATCTCCAACAATTTCTTTCAGTTCATCGGAAACTTCACCGTGAAAGCCTTCGCCTTTGATCCAAATGGCGTCAAAAGCGGTTCCGATAAGGTCGGAGGAGTCTCTCATACGACCTTCTCCTGGCATTTCATTAATTAGCTCCTCGTCATCCTCATCCTCATCCTCATCGTCAATCCTTTCCAGCGTATTGGCTTTTGAAATGGTATCATCCGAAAATGGCGGGAGCTGTTCTTCGTGTGCGTGCCCCTCTCTTCGTTCGTCAAGTCGGATGATAGCTTCTTGGATGAAGCCCCATATACCCTCACCCTCAATAGAGATGAGCCTCGCTACATTTCGGAGTCCAGCCATCTTTCTGGCCAAGTCAGCAGCTGCTAAACGAGGCGTCGTCATGTGCCTTATAGCAGAACTCAAATTGCCATGTAGAAAGTTTTGGTTGGCCAGAAATTCAGAGGTAATGAGATTTTGACGGATAAAGAGCTTCCAGTCGTTCCATAGTCTTTCTTTCATCATAGTCAGCATCGCATAATTTGTATAGTGTTCTGCATTTCCATGCTCGAAAATGCTCATGGCATCTTGAATGACATTAACGAAGCGGTATACAATGTCTTTTATTGTTGATCGAAGACTACGGAACCATGCTATCGCTTCCTTCGAGTTGCTCCATTCTGGGGCACTCAGCTGTTCCGATTCCCTTCTAGGTAGACGTTTCGTGGGAGATGACTCTGAAGGTGTGGCTGAACGGAGTACCACTTCGAACTGCCGATTGGGAGAAGAGGCAGAAGACTTCCCAGGTGAAGACATTGTGATGGATGCAGTACTCGATCTCAGCGTTCCGGAATAGAGAAATCGGTTTGGAAACTGGAAACGTTGAAGGACGAAGACGAGAAGATGAGCTACGAGAGAAGAAGGAGAAAGAGGTGAGGTTGAGCGGTGACTCACGGTCATGTGGGAGCTACATTTTAGGATATTATAATAACCCTAACTAACTAACCCTAATAAAAATAAAATAGGAACGAGAAGAATTTTATTCCTGATGATGACATGATGTTGCTTATATTACATCCTTCCTAAAACCTTTACGGCTTCACCCGATATGGATTTTTATTTCCATTTCTTACAGGGCTGACGAATATTGAAAAAGAAGCATGATAGTGTCGCTTGGGACATTTGACGTACATAGGATTTCCCCTACAGTACGGAGTACGGAGGACTAGCGCGTCGGCGTTCAGCAGAACTCTATCTCGCTGTATCTTTATCGCGACCATTGGGAGAGAATTGATCTCCAGGATGTCGACAATTAAATCTCTGGTCGCTTTCCAGTCTGCCGCAGTGTTTCTCCGATAGTCACGAAAACTGTTGGGGGATTGCCCTCCCATTTGTCACTGACGCCGATGCGAAAACATCCAATGGATGTGACCTCTGAGAGATCACACCATTGCAGGATAGTCGACGCCACGGAGTACCACTGCGAGAAGATTTCGTCGTTTTTCCTTGGGGGAGAGAAATGGCCCACTTGAAATGCGCGGCAATCCGTGATTTCTACGGAGCATTGATGGATTTTTGCTTAGACAAGGAATCCGTGTACTTTGCAACTCATCTCGATCCATGTGTTGTCTTGTCTGGCTTTCCTGGCCTGGATAAATAATGTGAAATAAGCTGAGTCGCAGTCGAACTCCGACTGGTGCAGGCAGAAAAATATGGCTTCCACTTCGAATGCACTACTCTCATTGACCATAGGACTGCATGCAAAATAAGAACCTCGTTTGTGAGGATTGAAGCTCCTGGGGAACAGGAGGTTCTTTCTTTATGTCATGTTTCGTAGCCCATGGCACTTTCTACTTGTCCTCTGTGCGGCTGTATTCCCTATCGCACATTGTTCAACTTACTCTGGAACACATTCACTCAGTTCTAGTATCCCACCAAAAATGGCTACACCTCGACCACTCCAGAAGGTATGAATGAGTGAATGAAGCTATGCAGTTGATTACTCTCCAGCCAAGATTTCTTGCTTCATTATATATCTCATACACTCACTGGACCTGCTAGGGATAGTATTCTGGCGACATCATTCTCAAAAGGCACCAATGTTGTTAGCTACAATCATTTTGCTGCGAACCAACTCCAATTTCACGGATCAACCGACTCATCTAACTACCCAGACACTGGCATCTTGCTGAAAAGATCTTGAATCCATGGTATTCGTATTCCATATTCCAGCCTATATTTGTGTTTTTAGGGTTAACTGGATACAATGAATGACATAGGCATTACATATATATCTGGGAACACCTCCCGTACAAAGTGCACGCTTCACTCATTTAATTACTTTCAAAACAACGGCGACTTCTCAAGAAGAAAACCTATATCAGGGTATTTCACTGTTGAAAACATGGCATCCAACTTCCTCTCCCGGTCATCAATCCCCCCAACAGCAGCGACCCTCTCAGCCGGTTTCCTAGGTCTCGGGGCCCTTCACTTCTTAGCTCCATTTCAACTATGTGAATTTTTCGGGGTGCCATCACACTCCCCAAGCGGATTACCGAAAACAGGCCCCCTTCCGTTTATCTATGCGAATGGGGGCCGAGAGGTAATGCTCGGTATTGCTCTCTGGATTATGGGACGGCAGCGAAATCGCGAGGGAATCAACGCTTTGCTGTATGGCATGTCTGTATGTATGCCCATGGAGCGTGACTAGAGATCCCGATTACACTAATTGAATCACTGGAATAGGTGGCCGCACAGGTGGATGCGTGTGTGGTGTGGACGTATGGAGGAGAGAAGTACGGAGGATGGAAAGGACGCTGGATCATGCACTCCCTGGGAGGCTTGGTTGTCGGGCTGATTGCGTGGAATGACTGGTCTATGTATTAAACGCCTACTGAATGTATATAGTTTCATGCTTTCTATGAGCAACAATCGATATTCGCCAGTGGACTGTATACCGTCATGTGACCCACCTCGATATCCCAATTCGGCGATTTCGATGGCCTTCGATGCTCTCCAACATCCCACCTCTCGACAGACCTCCGAGTCGAGCATCCGGCGAATAAGCCTTTTGGAACCACGCAGCACAGTGCCCCGAACCAGGACAAACAGGATGCAAGCGTGGAGAAGCGTCAAATCAGATGTGTCGGATGATATCACCATTTGGCGTCATATTAAAAATGAGCCCCTCCGGTGCCCTCCATGGGATTTCTCGCTCTTTAAACCAGCCTCTCGCTCGGGAGAATTGGCAGAGATCTCTATCGGAATCTTCCACTTGCTAGATATCTCGACAGAAAGTATCCAAAATGACAGCGCACCGATTCCCGGTCGATCTCAAACAATTTAAGACCCTCAAACTCGACCCCAAAAACCCCAAACTCTCATCGGAGCAAAAGCAGGAGCTCCTGAACAACATTACGGTCTTCCGGGATGCAATTGTTGCATTTACGGCGACCGGTTCTGCCCGTGGGCTGGCAGGCCATACCGGAGGTCCTTTCGATACAGCTCCCGAGGTTTGCATTTTGCTTGCATTCATAAATGCGAACCGGGAAGCGTATGTGGATGCCCTGTTTGATGAGGCTGGGCACAGAGTGGCTACACAATATTTGCTGGCTACTCTGGACGGCAAGATTGAGCCAGATCACCTCCTGAACTACCGTGATGCCAACTCGAAGCTCCCCGGCCACCCTGAGCTGGGCTTAACGCCGGGTGTGAAGTTTAGCTCCGGTCGCCTGGGTCATATGTGGCCATT
>WURS02044943.1:0-26138 GCA_011762765.2 Rhinocypha anisoptera | reverse complement strand
AACACTTCCAATGTATGTAATTGAAGTCATTAAGGACTTTGAGACAAATATCATTTAAGCCGGAACACTTATAATGATAAAGACTAGGACAAGAATCACAGGGAAGGACTTTTTCCTGTGGAATAACTGGTAAATTACAAGAGTGACAAAGCACCTCGTCATTTAAGGACGCCATCTTGGAGTGGCATATTGTTTTTAAATGTTATTGTTATTATTCACTATTGCAACAAATTTTTCACTAGCGCTATATCTACATAATACCGAAAATTTTCAGAATACATCAGACAAATTTCCAATTCCGCTCTCGAAGGGACAAAGGAGAATGAGAAAATGTTGAAGGTTTATTCTTCTTATCCTTAGTGTAGTCCCCGTTGACTTACCTTACTCCACTCTTCTGCACTCTTCCTCGATGTCTGGCAAAGAAGGTGGGGTCCAAGAAATATTGTGGGAAAAGCGTTGTTCTTTCATTGCTCGTCACGCAAACTAAATCAGTCGTAAATTACTTGAACACAATACCTGAAATCAGCAATAGTGTAGGAACCATAAAGGACATTATTTCATTTATCCGCGAGTCGGTCTTCAGGAGAAAATTGATACCTCTTTAATTACATTATATAAACCAGCTACCTGGAGACCTAAATAACCAAAAAATAAAAAGTTTAAAGGATGTAGTGAGAAGAAAAGCTTCGGCCAAACAAGCGTTCCGCAGGAAGAGTAAACAATCATCTCCTAATCGACACGAGGAAAAGACTTGTTACAACCTGCGTGTGGAGCACGCTCACTCGTGGTTGTGAAGCGCGCGCTTTGTACAAACAATAAAAAGAATACTTGGATGAAAACATTTGGCGTTGGTGGAGAGTGACGAAACATGTTGTGTCATGAGGAATACAAATGAGTAAATGCTAGAAGAAGTCAATTTAAGGAGAACGATTCTCCTAAAAATACACTCTAGAATAGTCAAACTAATTGGTCATTTAATGAGACGTATGGCGATTTCTTTCTCAACATAATGGAGAGAAAAGTGCTGGGGGTGGGGGAAGAAACCCTCAGAATGCTCCTGTTACTGCAATGTCAACTTCTTCAGACAGAGAGGTGTGGCAAAGATTTCGTGGGAAAGCGAAAATGAGGAAGGAACATCTGTTAAAATGAAATAATGTTACTCTCAGCTCACAGTTCTATACTTCGAGGCCAGTTTTTACTTCAACATCGAATTCTCTGGCTCTCTTCACATAATAACAAATATTGAATTTCCAAAAATCGGTGGAAGGCTCCGCTGTAGTCACCATATTAATTCAGATTGATCTTCAAACGTTGAAGCATTATCAAAAGCTGGGCATGTTTTTTAGTTCCGCAATTCGAGTAAAAGTGAAGTACATTCCATTCCTGGGATTACGTGGGTGTCTTCTCCGTGATTGAAAACTATTTACATAAACGTAAAAATAATTATGTACGACGTAATTTCTTTCTCAATGCTCTCCACAATTCCATAACCAAGGCCGACCCATGGCTTCGCTCCAACCGCGAAAACTTGACCTCATTCTTTCAGATCGTGCTAATGGTGCAACTTTTGTAGAAAAGAAATTTTCGAACAAAACGCAAACGTTTTCCTCAACTTTCTTTCCGGAAATCCCGCTTGCGCCTGGATACTAAAAACTTCGGGCGGCGCGCGCTACCCCCGCGCCGCCGAAGGCATTAATGCCCTATTGTCTCCCCCCCCCCCCTCTCACTCCCTATGGGGAGGACCTATGATTCGTGATTCATTGTGAGCATTCACGGCGGAAGCGATCTGGAGGTGAATAGGAATAGGGTGCTTCGAAAAGATTTTGCGTCTTCGCGATTCGTTTTGGGGGTGGGGTCGCCCCGCTGAGCGGAGCTGATTCTCCTTTAAATGGACTATTTATTACTCACTCGATCTCTCTCTCTCTCTCTCTATCGGCGTTTCTGAATTCATCCAGAGGTTCATTTGCGCACTCTGCCCACCCCCTAATCCCCCAATCACCCCACCTCCCGCGCTCGTTCACCCATTGGACACTCAGCCACCATACGCTCGTTTTACAGAGCATTCGACATTTTTTCATTGTCACCTCTGTCCCTTCGAGAGCGGAATTGGAAAATTTCTGTTTTTAGTAGGTATAGCGCTAGTGAAAAAATTTTGCAACAATGAATAATAACAATAACATTTTTTTTAATTGTTGAAAAAAAAATTATTTTAAACCAATGTATTTCACCTAAATTAACCATTCGGATTGACTTTTTCTTAAAAAAATCGATGAATTACGTCATGTAGCATCATACATATGTTTATATTCGGGACCTCTCTGATCACTGAACTACAGTATCGTAGGTGGATAACGGCCGGTGAACGACTTCGAATTCGATTCGACCAGGATTCGAATTATATCGATGCCTCTATGGATCGAGATCAAATTTCGTTTTGGCGGAAGAACTGTAGGAGATAAATCGAGGATACGGACCCGGATGCAGAACGATAACACGAACGAATTAGTAGATGCAGGACGATAACAACGCCTCACGTCGTCAGCGATCGTTTTCACGTTATGGGTACTTTCATTCTGACAAAGAACAAATACTTTTTCTCATTTGCCCACACGTACACGGTGGTGTTTCTATATTTTCCACCACATTTAGTGTCTCTATAGTATAATTACATAGATTACCAGTCCATTACCGATTTTTTCCCAAGAGGAAGAGATATTTGCACTGATTTGGATTTGTTTTTACTGCGAATTTTATCTACTGACACATTTCAACAAACAGGAATGGTAATTAACATGAACGTCGACAAAATCTGGCCAATCTGTGACCACCGAAGTTGAGAGTCGTTTAAAACGTTTGGAATGAGGAAGGTTGTAGGGGTTTTGGAATTATTGTTTGAATCATTAAATTGGGGAAATCTGGCGTGAGGCATAAACGTTAAGACATTATGTAAGAAGGGTTTAATTCCTCTCGAGTAATCACATTGAAGTCGCATATCTACTCATTCCTGCAGGCGTGCTTTTGCTGGTGGTTTTTTCCGAATGGCCTCAAATAAATCATAGTATAGGGAAAGGTATTCCATACAACTCTTCGATACTGAATTTGGAAATCATTCATGTCAGGATTAATTAGTTTAAAAGAAATCTTAAATTAGTTTTTAATGGACATATATAACCTCACTTAAATGATAATACTTCACTGTTTTTATTATATTTTGGAATTCCAAAAGATATTTCACACCTGTAACTCGATAAACTGATAATCATCTTTAAAATCTGCAAGAATATAATGTACCAGAGGCTTCTTCGCTGGATTAAAACGTCGAATTCGGACGTTAGACAGGGGACGGTCTGGCATATTCTTATTGCAGGGTTGTTAAATATATTTTATATATCAAGGCTATATTCCTACTAAGCATCGCATCAGTTCGATATTATCGCGTGTGTGAGAAACAGCGGCATGAATGTAACATTACAGCTAACATAATATAATATTTAAAAAGTTATTAAATTTGTACATATTCCTCTTGGAAACTGTATGACGCGAAAAAAAATTCCATTTTGAAAAACATGTCCTTTTCAAATTTCTCAAATATTTTCACGCACGCACTTTCTAACACGTCTCCTTTCTGACGTCACACCGAGCAGTTACCCTGACGACAACGCTCTCCCTCGCAAGAATACGTAGCGCTACCTTTAGTTCATTATATGCTAGAATTTTAAAATAAAAAACAAAAGAATATCGTAAAAAATAATTTTCGTTCATTACAAACAGTTCCAGATGTACATTAGCCAATGGGAAAGCATAATTCGAAATTTAATGAGCCAATCACATTTTAGCTATTGAAACCTCTCATATGATGCGTGGACTTTGTGCTGAGTGGACCTCGTGTGTCTCCTTGGACGAAAGAGAGTATCCAAACGCTTCTCACGGAAGAGATGAACGCTTGAGATTCTCACGGACGAGATTTGTCACGAGGAGTCAACTTCTTGGAAAGTTAAGAAAAAATTCGTAATTTTATTTTAAAGATCCAACTCGTTTCACGATATGACTAAAGAGAATCTAATCATATATATGATTCCCAATATAACGCAAGTAAATAAGAATTTGTGAATTACAAGTGGAGGCTGCTATCGCATACTATTGAAATTCTATTTTGAAGAGTGAATGGAAATTACTTTCTATGTGAATTTCCGCCATCAACCGAAAGCAATTTAGAAATCATGATAAGGCGGTGAAATCAAGATGAAATATCATTCCATAAATATCCCATTAAAAATCGTCAATTCTTGCTGGAGTGGTATTTCATCGTCAGTTGATATTTTATTAAGTCGTTTCCTGCTAAACTTTGTCTTAATAGGTCAATACCAATATAAGTCAATATCAATAATAAGTCAATACGTTACATTAATTGGTTAAAAATTGCATAAATATAAATTATATACGAGAACTCTTACTCGTTTATATTGTTCTGTTGCTCTCACGCGGAAATCCATCCGGTTTTGATCATAGAATAAAATATTTCTTTAACTTTAATTAATACATTTCAAAAATGTACATATAGTTACACTACTATGAGCACACTCATTACAGAGTACATCAGATTGAATGTTAAAAGAGTGTTTACTTTATTTAAATTCCGCTTTCAGTACTTCACAATTGCATGACCGTTTTTTTCTTCGGCTCAATTCGAATGTGTACACCTTGACAATAAATAGGCATATATTTCCCATGACTTCCCATGTTGTTATTAATGGTATTACATATTATGTGTATATGTGACGTAAGTGAACGGACGTACTTTTCAATCATCTGTAATGATTTTATCCATGAAGACTCATCATCGAATAAATAAATGTATTTGGTTTGCATACAAAAGTGAAGGAGTCTTGAAGCAATGGAATCGCGTGACTATGGGGTTAGATTCAGTATAGTATTACTTTTTTATTCTTTTAGGGTGCTTCGACGGCTATGGTCATTTCGCACCTCTTCAATTCATAGAAAAACCCATCTGGACAAACACAACACTCATGCCCTGGGTGGGATTCGAACCCGCGACCTTTGGGTTAGCCGGCGAGCACGCTACCCACCAGGCTAACCCGGTGGGTGGGTTAGATTCAATCGCTCAAAAGTACAAGTTTACACGGCATAGAGTTTGAATCGTTTAATTAACTAAATTATAAAATATGATTCCCTCTCTCTGATTAAAAAAGGATTTTGGTAGGGATCCTCTTGAAAATATCATGTACTCATTTTCCAAACGTTCATAATTTTACAGAAAGGGAAAATCATATTTCGGTCAACCAACGATTGGGAAAATATATCAAATACACTCTAATTGAAAATTAACAGAAGATGTTTTATATATAAAAATACTATAATTACTAAAATTAATTCCATAGTACCTATCTGAGGTATTATTACAATAATACTTGACTAGAGTCATATGTTAATTTTTCTTAGGGAGATTCATCTGCATATCACTCGTGGTATTTTACCAGACTAAACCATATTGAACACCCATGCCATCTGCAGGACTCGAACCCGCGACCTTTGTACCGCACCGCCAGTAGACCTGTACAAATTTGTTCAGTGGAAATACATCAAAGTTAAAACATCTATTTGTTTTCTTTGGATGGAATATTATCACCCACTCCCTACCCGCTCAGTCCAGAGTAGTAATATTTTAATTTATAGGGTGCATTGATGGATATGGTCATTTACCACCTCTTCATATCATAAAAAAAACTCATCTGGAAAAACACAATACCCATGCCCTTGGCAGGACTCAAACCCACAACCTTTGGGTTAGGTGGCAATCACACTACCCCTAAGGCTAACCCTGCAGTCCAGATCTGGCTCCCAGGGATTATCATCTTTTCACTAATTTTTAGTGGCTTATATCATTAAAACATTTTTCTAACCTCAAAGAAGTAAAATAGATGGTTGAAAAGTGGCTACAGGAGTTTTTGACACTGGTATACAAAAGCTGGTGCTAAGCCCACAAAAGTGCATTGATCTAAGCAGCAATTATAAAGAAAAAATATATATATATCTGTGTTACTATCCATGTACAATACACTTCAATAAAATATATACCCTTTTCGATTTTTTTAAATGCTGTAACCTTTCTGGATGACCCTCATATACCATTTTACACAGAATCAACACAATAAATTGGTATTTTGGAAATAGAATTTTCTTAGCATTTGAGTCTGCACTGACTGCAAAATTGCTTACATTACAATTCAAAATTTACTGAAGTTTTATTTGAATCAATAGGCATGAGTGGTAAGCCTTGATAAGAGGGAGTGGAAAAGAAGAGAAAACAGATCACTCGTACCTTTAAAGGTAGTGATTAAAGGACTTGCAGATAGATGAAAGACACTTGACTCAGTGGCTGGCTTTCACATTTCATTCATTCACTTTTAATGACCTCTGCAGATTTTCCACTCTTGCAGGGCTGCTAGTGGGTGCACAAAATTCACTCTAACTGGGTGTTCTAGAACAAGAAGGAAGTCCTGTCAGGTTTTACACGATTAATTTTCAACCCATACCATTCTGGTGCACAGACTATCCATCACTCCTAAGGTGGCAAGTGACAGTGATTGGAGAACTCTCAATGCCTTCAGGATGATGGCTAATCTGCACTGGCAATGGTTAATATGGAAGTGTGTGGAACCTGAGAGATAATTTAGTATGAATCGAAACCGTAATTCCAGACTTATAAGATGCACTTTAGTTCTGGCCAAGTATTTCTGGAGAAATCACCATGTAAGACCAAGGGCAAGTTTCCCTCATTTCTTTGGAGGAATAACTGCATCGTATAAGCCGGAAGACACAGTACATATAAGAATGAAATCAACTTATAACTGTAATGAAATTGTAGGACTTGACACTAATGCAAACTACCAAAAGAAAAGCCAACGTTTTAAGTGAAATATGCAACAAGTACTTACCTCCTCTGGGTGTAATCATGTGCATGTGTGCACAGTCTCACAAATCAATGGTAATCAAAAGCTCTTCAATGACCAAAGTAATTTTGCTTTGACTTCCATATGTTGCATGTCATACAAGACTTGATAAAGTCAACTCAATTGCACTTGAGATGAGAAAGAGTAGACAATAGGCAGCCCATAATATTGAAGCATGCATGGAGAAAATGGAAAGGATTTTTAAACCTCAGCTTTTCATTGTTGGCTTTTATTCAAAAACTAAAGTTATTTGCACTCAGTGAACATTAATCTTAAAAAATAAAATAATCAATTTCAATATTTTTACATGAACACCGACCACCTTGGACGATTTGTCAAAGAGATATTTCTTAGAGGAAAAATCTTACACACATGAATTAGCACTTTCCCTTAACTGTACATAAATATTGTCAAACATCAATTTCCTTAAATATCAATATCAAACTTAAGAAAAATGAATACCTTTAAAACTCTAACAGAGCCACTTGCAATAAAAATGAAGTACACGCATTCCTTCACATTCCATTGCATGATCTCAATGTTTATGCTCCACTCATACTCAATGAATTGAACACTCGAGCCCAACTAAATTGACTGGCATCCTTGCACAAGTCAACTAAATTATTTTCTGGCACCATGGAGATGAAATCCTTCAGCACACTGTACGTCCGTAACAACTCCAGATGCCCAATGCATATCAACTTCCTCTTTGCCCTTGTTATGGCCACAGTGAGGCGATGCTTGTTGCTCAGCAACTGAAAGTCCTGACAAGAGAAAGAAAAACAAAAGTGCCAAATTGTATATCTACACTGTTCTTTGTTGTGAAATTTGCATGCTCCCACAGTCTCCACTACAGGGATGCTGAAACATCTTTATCCACTATTCCAGATGTCATCGTTCAGAGATTGCTTCGAATCACTCAGCCTCATAATGATTGTGGTATTCCACTACAGACTTACAACCTCCTTGATTGGAACAGACATTTTTTTAACTACATCAAGAAACAAACAGTCATTACAATACATACTCTAAAATTTTGAGACATGCTAACATTGGTGACATCTTTGAGCTTGTTTTAAGTTGCTTATTATACGATATTATGATGTACATGATAAATAAAATGTTGCAAATTCTACAATATATTGGTTTTTTATGATCAGTTTCATTAACTTTATAAACATTATCAGGTAGATTGTGTACAGAAAGTATATAGTATGTGTTGTCCCGGAATATCCAAGGGCGTGGGAATACATTGCGAACGGTCCTTCGTAAACGTCACAAGAATCCACCGATAGCAAACTGTTTCCCCCGCTTCACGGTCAACAACAAAATTCAGGTGCCCGTTATAAATCAAAACCATTCACCACTCCCACGTACCTCTGCATCCTCCATTACTACACGCCTCCAGACTTACCAGATAAATATAAAATTTAAACCCTCCCCTTTCATGCTTAAACAATTAAGAAGTGCTCAGCAAGCCTTTAAACATCCAAATAGTGGAGACTATCACATCGGGAGATCTAGAGCGCATCTCCTGAAATAATCAGAACTTCCCCTCCCCCAAAATCTCACCCATGCTCCCCCCTGAATGAATAGGAATTTCTCCATGTGTCTTCACTTCCTCCTTGACACCCAGGGCAAGAACCCCTAATAACACCAATGCACAGGCCCCAGCAGCACGGGCACGACATATATACTTATACGTTCTTGTCTCTTCGCCAAAGGCAACCTCCTTGAGGAAAGGGAGGGGAGGTGAGGTAATTAAGGAAGAGTAAGGAAGAGGTCTTCTTATAAAAAATATGGAAAGGAATCCATTTAAGGTTTTAACAAACTAGTGCCAATATACACAACCATTCACTTAGTGTTACCAACAACAAGGCTTCCAATTATATGAAAAAATGGAGATGGAAAAAGAGAAATGGAAGGGGAGAGGGAGGATTGACCAGGGAAAAAAGAAACATTTATACCTGCAATAAGATTATTAAACCTGATTGGCTCCTGCACCTAATCATACGCTCTTAATTGCAAGGAAAGAGAAAGTTTCCCATATGCTTGGCACAATTCATATTATTTTCAATCCTATTGCAATCAAATAGTGGAATAAAGCCTTTAGCCATCACCACAGGATTGGAAAGACCACGACTTTCTCCCTAATCATCTGCTGCAACTTCCTTAGTGCTGCCAAATTCATTTCACACATTAAAAACATCTCAACTCTATGGACCATGGTTACCAATTTATTAACCCACCCAGTCCAACCATATGTGCCAGTTGGCTCAGCATAGGGGTAGTGAGCTCGCCAGCTAACCCCAAGGTCATAAGTTTGAAGTTCACCTAGGGCATGGGTGTGTTGTGTTGTCATTGTCCAATAGGGTTTTTCTATGATTTAAAAAAGTACTAAATGACGATAGCTAATTGTGAACCCAAAAAAAAATACAACTACTACCAACCATATGCTCTGATTTATATCCCATATAAGAGGAGGAGGAATGATAAAAGAAATTTATAATGTAACACAGTGGTGCACAGACTTTTTCTTTGAATGGACTAAAAACATATATTTTTATGAGTTTATCAACGACATTACACCTGAGATTTATATGAACTATTTTTACAATCTTGTTCTAAAACATGAACATCTTATAATATGGTTTATTGTACTCTGAGGAACCTTTTGAGTTATTATTCTCTAACACGATATTTTTACACTGAAAACAAAAAACTTTGTTACCGCTTTGATTGATTACATATCTCCCACCTACTGTCAATGTGTCATAAATATCTACCATCAATACATTATCTAACGAGTAGCACAACTGATAAACATTTGAAGTTCTCACTTTGCCATCTCAGTACATGTGCTAGCACTATCCACTAGTTTATTCATCATTAATAAAGCATTCAAGAAGGAATAAATGTCAATGGCACACATCCAAATACTCCCCTCCTCCCTACCTTGGTTTTTGAACCTTCAGCCCCTGATACCATCCCACTCCTCGTGAAAGAGTAGATGATCACCTCCTTGTCCCTGCCTTGGAACTGATCTACGGTGCTCACGTCCACATTGCAGCTGCCATCATGACCCCCAAGAGATTTCAACACCTTCCTCATCAAAGACACTTGGTCCGTGTATGGTGCAATCACTCCAATATCAGCTGCCTTCACACCCCCCTGCAACAACAGAGTGGGTTGAGGAAGGGAGGGTGCTTTTAATATGAGGGTACCTCGGGCAAGAACCAGGTCAGCATGGAAACCAACCACATTTGATAAAAAATTTTCAGTAGCACCAACACCTAACCTACAAAAGTATGAAAGAATTACCATACATACTCATGTATAGTCCAAACCTCTCCTCATTTGAATCCTCATTTCTCAAGGAAAAAGTAAATAGGAATGTGGAATGCTGTAAAAACTACCTCTACCAACATGGGTGGATCAATTCAATTGTTGATGACTGTTTCGTTGTTAGTATTCCAGCATGTAAAACGCCATGACCCAAGTGAGTAGTATCCTCATGACTCACCATAAGGAGAGCTTTGACCAAATAAAACGTGACACCGGCCTCACAAATGTTTGCATATCGGTGCAGAGTTTCCTTGCCATTCAAGCTATTGACACCATCCTCCTTCGGATAGTAGTCTTCTTTGTACAAGTGAACAGTGCCTCCAGTGTCTATGAAGACCACAGATCGCTCTACATCTGGTGACAGCACCTCAAAGAGCCATTTGTCCTCTGAGTAAGCATCATTTAGCTCCTGAAAAACATGTAAAAGTCCTGTATATCAGTCATGTATATAGAGAGAGTTGAACTTCAGACAAAGGGAATCAATTTTATAGTTTTTCTTAGTCAAACTGGGAAAAATTTTGAAATGAAACTTGTGCTGGAGGTTCGACTACCCAAGTCGAAGTTTCAACTTTCTTTGACAATATTGACACAGGTGTTCATTCAGTCACAAAACCACCATTATTCACTTCTCATTTGTTCATACCAACAGCAAGCAGTAGATGAAATCAGAAAAGTACTCACTGACTGTCCTGGAATTTTAAGCACCCAGTTTGCCACCTGCTCATTTGCACAGACAAGCCTTGAACCATAAGAGAGATTATTGGCTAAAGTGGTGATGGCACTGTTCATTCGATATTGCAGATCCAGTGTGACACAGGCCTCTGGAGATTCCAGCACACTGAACAACGTCTGCTCTAGTCCAAGGCTCCTGGAGAAGAAAAGGAGATTTTTCGAGACATGTTCAGAACACCACGAACTCTCAAATACTATGATATTTTCATTTTCGAGGCTGTAGGTGACTATATATATAATTTTGCGAGATACATTCACTTTTAATCGTCAACTTACAGTTCCTCTTTAATCTCAAAAGTCACCAATCCTGGACACTGTGTCTCTCTGGGGTATTTATGGGGAAGTATCAAAGGAGTCGGACAGTAGGTTAGGACAAGAAATGGGATGGGAAGGCAGAAGAATAAATAGGAGAAAAAATAAATATTTGGATACAAAAGCACATTAAAAATCTTTACCCTGAAAAGCATAATCAAATAAAAATTTCATGACTACAAATTCAAAATAATCTTCTGCCTTCCTTTTTTCATTTGTTCTTTTCCTATGAACATACAACATGAAATTATACCTTCAACACTTTAGTTTTAACCTAGAACCTGTTGTTCATTTTCTTGCTTATTTTTTTCCCTTATGCCCTTCGTAAGACTAAGCTTATAAGTTCCTTCTACAAGAACTGTACTCTCCTCTTTTGAACAATGCACAAGCTCAGAATTATAAGACAAAATGAGAAAATAGGTGTCAATGTTAGTATAGGCTTACTTGGTGTTTTGCTACCCCAACGTATGTTGAACATAGAATGATGGGGGCTGGGCTTGTGGTCTCACAATGTGTAAAGGATAAGGTGCAATGTGAGCAATCATTTGTTTTTCTCCATTCAGAATTCATGAAAATTTATTAATTGCTTTTTTTTCACCCTATCCAATAAATGTCTATTTCTACCAAGCCTGTAAGTATATCTTTTGTAGAAGTAGTGGTGGTATTTTTGTTTAAAGGGTGCGTTAATGCCTATAGTCTTTTTAAACCTCTTCAAATCAAACAAAAAATCCAGTTGGATGAACACAACATTCATTCCCATGTGGAACCCAAACCCTGTGAGCAAACTATCCACCAGGCTGACCTGGCCAGCTATATTTTGTTAAGAATACTAATAACAAAAAACCAGAGTCATTCAACCCAAAGGTTGGTTTGGTAGATGAGGGTAGAGAGCTCACCTAGTACCAAACCTAAACAGTATGTGAAAATTCACACAGGGTAATAAGGTGGGGGGGGGGTGGGGAAGGACAGTCCCTTCCCATATGGTTCCTGTGGTTTTCCAAGAAGATTTGACACCCAGAAAATAACTCTCAGCTTGGGTTCCAGCTGGAAGTGTCCAGAGGCTTGAATCCGGGTCCCCAAATCATTAGTTAACTTAGTGGGATACCATGACCTCTAGAAATAGTACTAATAAGAACTCATGTTATTCACTGGAATATATAGCAGGGGGGAGGGAAGTGACAAGAACCTTGCTCGATGACTTCGGACAACAGGAGGCAGCTGCTCAGGGTCACCCACGAGGACAAAGACCCTCGATGAGAGGATGGGCCGCAGGGAGATGGGCAGGAGCACCTGGCCAGCTTCATCCAGGATGCACACATCAAACGCACGACTGGAGATGAGGGGGTGAGTGCCGCAGCCCATGCATGTTGCACCCACCACCATCTGCATAGGGGAACAATAGAGGAGTGAGGTGGGGGGCACCCCTTTTCGTAAGTATCTCAATTCTTCATCTTCTCCCAGACTGCAATCAATGCCTATGCCCAAAATGACTAAACATTTTCACACGTACATGTTTTCACGTTTTGTGATTTACTGGTCATATTTACTTTACTCCATATGTCTATCTCAACCCATTTATCCTCTCGAATAAGGAAGGATAAATGAAACTAATGACCTGAAAAAAAACTACTCATGGTCACTCCCTCAGTTTGCATGATGATTACTAAATCAAAAAACCAGATGTGTCAATATGTTCTCATAGATTAATAATTTTTGTGTTTAAGCATTAAAGGATATTATATTATGAATAAATGGAAGAAAAATGTCTTGACTAGCTGAACTATGATTCTGATGATGCAGTTGCATCTTGTTGAGTGTTGTATGATTTCTCTGATGTGTACCCATCATTTTGCGTGCTCTTTCTGGATTCAGCTAAGGGGGAAACTGACAAGGGGGCAGAAGAAATGGTGGGAGTCACACCATGGGAGGGGGAATGAAATCTGAATCAGGATAACGTACTTCAAAAGTGGATAAAACTATTCCAGTTACACTTCCCCTATGTGCCTTCAATGTGCATTTATAATTTCATACCACACTATGAAAGAGACAAAAAAACATCCAAATAAAGAGGATGTCCACAATCCATCAAGTGCTGGCAGCAATTCAAATTTACTACGCTGGATGACAAATACCAGAATGGTTCAAATGGTTAAACCACTGTTTACAGATAATAATAATAATCATTTATTTACACACAACATTTACAGAAAGAAGTAACTTGTAGCTACATATAAATTGATGTTTCTTCACAAATATACGAAAAAAAATGTACATATAAGATATAGAAAAAATCGACTTATACAATAATAGCATGAACATACCTATAAATGGTAACATAATTATTTGTCTTCATCTAAAAATTTATTTACAGAGTAAAAGCATACTTTTGCTTTGAGTTAGAGTATTTTTTGTATAGATGGCATTATGTTCCTTTATTTTTCCCATCTTTTTGTTATGTCCATTGTTTTTGTGTATGAAATTTTCCAGTGCTTCTAATCTGTGCATGGGTATTGCAAATAAATGCATCCTCCTTATATTGTATTCATGCTTAATTTTGTTACGAGTGAATAAGTCCTGGTTATTAATTACATATTTCATGATTTCATTTATATACTTGGAAGTTGATATTAATATTTTTAAAGATACTCTCCCAACCACTTGCATTCCGCCATAGTGTAATGCCATATTTAAGAATCAGGTAAAAATAACCATAATATACCATAACTCTTGTAGGCACACGCTGCAGACTTGTGGTATTTACCAAACATGACATAGCAAAGCAAGCTTTGCTATGTCCTTAAGTTCTTAGTTTCTCTTTATATATATAGTTCTTAGTTGCTCTTTCCATTTTAGATTTTTGTCCAATTGCACACCAAGAAGTTTCTCATTTCTTGACGTGTTCTGGAATCCTGCATTATGGAATTCCTCTAAGTAGTTGTTTTTGTTTTGTGACAATTTAAAATTAAATAGATTAATTTTTTTGTACATTGAGTTTTAAGCCATTTGCAGTGAACCATTCATTAAACTGGTTCATAACCTTGGTAGCTGAATCTATTAATTCATTTATCGATTTTTCACTAAGTACAGCTGTAGTATCATCGGCATATAACATTATGTCACTATTTATGTCATCTGGTAAATCATTTATGCAGATATTAAATAAGAGTGGGACCAGTGATGTGAGATGTTAAACTCATGTTCATTAAAGTAACCCAAAACATTCATTCCTATTGAAATTGTTTCCATAGTGAGTCTTTAAATGATCACGATGCATGTATCCTCTAAAAAAATCAAACATTTCCTGGGGTTGGCCTATGAAAACAATATCTCCCTTATTAAAAAAAATTAAAACAGGAATAATTCATAGTATTCCCTTCTCTAAAATTAGTCACTTCTGAACCCTGCAGCCATGACAGTGTAAATATCTGAAAAGTACAAAGGCTATTCAGGATGGGCCTACAATTTGAAACACACTAATTAATAATTATGTGAAGTATATGAGACTTCTGGCATTATTATATTGCTAAGCAATGTTTTTATTGCTTGGGATTAAGTGACATTTCCTAGGAATTCATGAGATCAGAATAGAGAACCAAAAATTAAAATTTGAGAATGGATATTGGGATCGAAATCACTAAAATTTTGCAATCAATCATCACTAAAATAAAATTTGTATATTACCTCATCAAAATGGAATTACAAAAAGTCGTGGCAATGAGTTGAATAATGGGAAGCTCCTATTGGATCAAAACTACATGAAATGGATGCTGCCATCCTTTAAGTCTCAGGAGACCTCCTACAAATTCCTACCATTCACAAAACGGCATAGAAACCACGCAACCATACAGCTGGTTTGATGCCAGTCAACCACACCACAGCACCCACCTTGGAGTTCAGGAGCACCTCGATGTCTCTGGGTGTTCGGCAGGTGGCCACAAGGTTTGACTCGCAGTACGGTGCCAGACGGGCATCCACCACCTTTGGGGACCCAAGGCGAAGCACACGGTCACCCTCGCCAGCCTCCAGCAATCGGGCCAGCACGTTGTCCACTGACGAGTGGGTGTGACCAGTGATGAGCACGCTTCGCCCCTCAGACACAAATGTCTGGACCATTGCCACTATGGTGGCACTCTTTCCTGTGGTGCAGAAATAGGATCGTAGTATTTATTTTTATAGGGTGCTTCATCAGCTATGGGATTTTCACACCTCTTCAAATTCATAGAAAAAACCATTTTAGACAAACACAAAACCCATGCCCTAGGTGGGAATTGAACCTGTAATCTTTGGGTTAGTTGGCAAGCTCAGTACCCCCAGGCTAACCTGGTCAGTGAAAGAGAATCCTTAGTTGCATATTGTGAAATTCTCCTTTCAGGATTCCCAATGTATTATTTTTTGTCTCTCGATGAAGACCTGCTGTTTCTCTCCATCTACCCTGCTGGAGTGTTCTGAAGATATACTACAGGTGCTGAAAGTAAACTGTCTTCCTCAAGAAACAAAAATTGATATGGAGGGAATCCAAAGAACAGAATTTCATACTTTGGGGCACCTTGGAAATCAGAGAAACTAGTATAGTTTCACCTTTTCAACACACACATGAAAGGTATCGCACATACATAACTGAAACAGAGAGAAAGAGAGAGACAGAGTGACCTAACTTCAGAATTTCTCCACACAGCCACTGCTTTGGTGAACACTTTACAACCTTGGCCATAACAGAAATGGAAACTGACTTATTGTCAAGCATTAAAGAGGCATAATTATGCTTAAGGGGCAATTTAGATGCAGGGTTCCAGAAACTGACAAATCCTTTAGATGAGTAGGACTCAACCTTTTTTTCTCAATTCCCCCTCATTAACTCTGGTTCAGAACATCATCCCCCCCTTCCCTAAGATAGTCCAACTAAAATGGTGCATTTCAAATAATACATATATGCATACAATATTGAAAATATTTAATTTTATACTTGTTAGTATATATAAACAAACAGTAATGGAAATGTAGATTTATTTTAAAATAAGTAGTAGAATAATTGTCACAATTCCCTACTGGTTGAGTACATCCTGCTCTAGATGCATGTCCTAAACCTACATCCAATAAAGATTTAAAAAGTGCATGTCATTCAGTATGCACTAATAAATGTAAAATGGTCCAAAGTAAAAATAAATACTGCAAAATTGTTTCCACAAAAATGTTCAAACAATTTTCAAACAGAAAACAATCCACTGTCACTGTACATCAATGTGTTAAAGTTTTCACATGCATTCACTTCCAACCGCACATACAACCAATGGTTAGTAATCATTCACGGTCATTAATTAATAACAGTGATTAGAGATTTTAATCAGCCTACTGGTCTACCAAGCATTTTCTTGTTGCCACTTAATAATTGGATAAAACATTATTCTTGCTCTTTATTTAATGAAAAAGAGCAACAATCAAAAGAGGAACCAACATCATTCAAGCACTGATAAATACTGTGATGAAACCAGACTTAAGAACTATCTTGTGAAATAAAATTGATGTAGGCTAATATTCTTTTAGCCAACTAAGTTTATAAAAATACAGCTATAAATACCAGGGCTTTTCAACAAACTACAGGTAATCTGTAAACCAGTTTGTGTTGCTAAGTAAAAACCATTATAACGAAATCTTAAAAAAACCAAGAAAGGGAGGTTTAAATTAAAGAATGTAACAAGCCATTTATAAAGGGAAGCAGGAGATACATAACTTCTGCTTGTGATGTTTCCAGAATATCAGTCACAACTTACCATGTGTAAGGCTTAGGGGGAGCAAGGGGAACTGGTATATGTAGCCCTGTGCACAGAAACGATCACTTCACATGCATACATGTGGGTACATACCTGTTCCAGGCAATCCCTTCACAAGGAGGAAGTCTTGTGCTGCAAAGGCAGTCAGCACAGCTCTCACCTGGCTCTTGTTGAGTCCCTTGAGGATCGATGAGCACTTTGACACCAATTCCCCACTCAATTTCTTCCTAAATTTTGGCGGTTTACTGAAAATAAGAAAGATTCAGCTTCTAAGTCGCAATTCACTTTCACTAACATTAGTCAAATTTTCTCTAACTCAAGTGGCTGCAATGTCTTGCACCTCTACCAATCAATGTGCACATTTGAAATGTAATGTAATGTAATGTGCCACATCATGCCAATCTATAACATATTTTATACACAGCACATTGAAGAATTTAAAGCATTAGGACTCAAATGACAGATAAATTGGGAATCTCTAACTTCTCATACTTGTTACATAATGTCTGTCAACTTGAGTCTACACATCCTCCTCCCATTCTTCAATTTGTGCCATTACTTTAAAAACTCGGAGTTAAAACCTTCCAGCCAGTCCACATATTTAAATAGAAATAATTAGTCATAGCATTAAAAATTTTTAAAAATCACATTTCATACACCTTTGCAAAAAATATATATAATATTGTTAATTTTTACTAGAAATCCATAAAAATGTAATGAAGTCCCCACTAATATAAGCTACATTAGTCGTAAAAATTGATGAAGTGAAACAATTTGTTAAAATCAAAGGAATGTGGCTATGTCCATACCATGTCCTGAGAGCCATGAATGGGGCCCACCACCATTGACGTACCTTATATAGTAAAACCTCTACTTAACGAACTCCCACCTAATGAACACTTCTGTGTAACTAACAAATACTATTGTCCGGGCCAACATACTTGGAAATACATTGGTGAACACTTCTCATTAATAAACTCCCATTTTACGAAAACTGCAATTTGACGAAGTGAGATATTGGCCCTGTCCCACAAGGCTCACCTCTTAATGGTGTAACATTGCTAAAACTTTGTTATTTTGTTTTATTTTGCATGGTATTTTCTGTCTTCAAAAGCTGTAGAGCCAATGAGTGATTCGGTAGGAACAACACGATCTTAAAATTCGTTAGAAGATAAGAGTAAAAACCACGTGACTTCGGCCTTCTTTATGGGAAATTTGAACATGATGGGTGGCAATAAGCTGCCGAAGGTTCATCTAAGGATGCAAATTAAATTGTCTTAAAAAGATGTAAACTTTGATGATTTGTTATCAGTATAAATGTATCGCAATATCTTGCCAATCGTTAAGTATAGTATTATTGCATTTATTTGTATATAAGTTTAACCTTCCAAGGGCGATATATTACGATTTATAATACGGATCTGGATGCCTATTCAAGGTAAGGCATTTTAAAATATTAGGCCTATAGGCAATACTTGTAGCGAAATAGTGCTGAGATCTTATTTTATGTTCGAGGCACACACGGGCATGCACAACTCATTCATTTTTGTTGTGCTTCACTTGCACATAGCCAATCTCGTCGCCGTCATATTCATTTCTTCCAACTCCAATACAAAAAAAGTGTCCATGATATAAATATCATAAATATGTCATCGTTTAAGAGAAAAGCTTATTTGAAATACATACTGCGTCAGTATAGCTACTATTGCATACATACATAAACATTGCTGTCGCTAATCTTTCTTGAGGAACGAATCCTTCCCTTAGCAGCTGACTCATTTGTTGTCACTCTCCGTGGATATGGGTCCACTCTCCTCAATGACCGATTGATGTCATTCTCATAAATGAATTCCATCTTTACACTTGATCACAGCACTATAAGTGATTCATCGCATGATGTCAAAGACACATTCACAATTCTCGTCATAAACACTTTGCATATACTCGTACGTACACGGATGAGGTGAAAACCATGGTTTTTTCAGTATACCACTTTTTTATACTTTCAGGAATGGAATCGGTAACGTGCGCCGGGGATCTGATAGTCGAAGCACCTTAGACTTATTCGAAGTGGTTCTGATGACCTTTAAATTTGATATGCAACGATTATATTTCAAAGTTCTGCTGGTGTGTGCCCGAAGCATCAAAGGAAAGTACTTAGTCAGGAAGACACACTGAATCGAAAGAAAGTGTTCAACTGTAAAAAACTAATGTATTTCTTCCCGCTGATCCTTTGCCACGGCGTTCTCACTAGTGAACATACTGATAACTTACTTGGAAATGTTAGTTATGCATTTTGTAAAATACGACGTCAAAAAATACAATGCCTGCTGTCGTGTGTTCGCGTAGCAGAAGAGCTGTAAAGCAGGGCATTTTCCATTGTGTTGTATGGCTTATCGAATTCAGTATACAGAGAAAAGTTACAAAAATTACTTTATAATTACGACAATTCCATATTTTTACTATTTATCTCAATATCACACGTCATTTTTTCAACATTATCGGCATCTCAATTGAAGTTTTGTTAGGAGCAATCTGATTACGCCAAGGAAAATAATATAAAAAATGCATGTTCTTTGGGCTTATATAGGGAGACTTACAAAAATGAGCAAAGTTACTAGTCATACAGGAAAATATATATATATAAGAATTGGCAAATATGCTACGTTAATAACAATTACATAACACACTTACAGCACGAAATATTAATTTTATTATTTAAGAAACTTCCAAGTTGGTTTCATAACTTAGTATAATTTCCGTGGTGGTTTTAAGAACTTTTTCAGATCTACTTAAATTGAAAACAATTAAATTACTAATTAAAAACTACTAATTAAAAACAAAACATTAACCTTAAAAAATAGAATATGTAAAAAATAAAAAGAAATTATGAAGCAAATGATATTCAGACAGAAAAAGTCTATTGCAATAAAGTTGGCGCAAACCAAAAAGCTAAATAAATACTATATGATAACAGTGAGGCCTATTTAAGCAAAAGATGAAGTTTGATCTAAAAATAATAGCAATCAAAATATTTTTCATTCAAAGCTAAAATTAATGGATACATCACTTGCAATTGCAGGGGAATTAAAGAAGAATATTTATTAATCAATGAATTTGTTTAGGAGAATAGATGATTATGATGCTATATTCTTTTGTCCACTAATAGAGGTAAATCACTTCTGTGGGGATATTTATCATTTTTTAATTAAGTTCAGATTCACAAGTCTATTTTCACCAAAAATACCAATTTCTATTATAATTACTTTGAGAATAAATGACCTTGGCAGTATGCTTTCAAGTCACTAACTTTCTCCAATGTTTCATTGCTGACTTCACTGGCCCAGAAATAAGTTAGTGATATAAAGAAGATTGGATTGCATGTCTTTGGCATAGCCCAAAAATATCCAAGATAACATCCATGGCACTATGGATAATCTGCCCAGCCAGTACAGGTCTATGATGGCTGAGCAGATTACCCATACCGTATCTGCTCTGGTTAAGCACTACCATGTTTGCAGGCTAAGTTTGCATGGCATGACGTCACATTCCTCCTGACCAAGGGCAATGTTTTAAAGCATGTCTTTACGCTAGAAAAGTAATTTTTATAACTCGAAAGATATATAAAATAGTACATAGTTTTACAGATAAGTTAGTTTTAAAAGTTAGATAATAACATATTCAATGTTTTGATAAAATTTTTACAGTGAATTAAAATTGTTCCAGAGCCCTATTTCAACAGGTTCCATTCAAGAATATGAATAACTATGGTATTTGATATAAGATGTGTGTGGAAAGTGTAGCCTTTTGAACCTTTCTTATAAAAGATCAGACCATATTATCAACAGAGGAACTAGAGAGGATAGGAAGGAGGCTGTCTTACATACAAAACATATTCGCCGTATTTAACCAACAAAACATATATTTAAGTATTCTGAAGCCAAGTGCCTAGTTCTTGTAGTAAACGATTTTTGAAAGGAAACTGTTTCAGGCTCAACTTGGTAGAATTTCTCCATCTTAGGAAGAGAAATTATAAGACTGCAATTCTACATAAAAAAAACTTTATGTGGAATTCACCTGAAGATGCTGCACAACTATGGTCGTGGAATAATTTTTCAATGTGGAATTGCAGTGTTATAATTTCTCTTACTAAGATGATTTTTTCCATTGCCCCTTAAGTAACACAATGTGCAAAGCACCTAATTACGACCTCCCCAATAATGAAGTTGCCGAATTTCAGTCACTTGGATTTCGTTATTCAGAGGTTTTACTGTATGTGCTGAGAACTGAAAGGAAGGGTTAAGAAAGTCAAACTGAACAGCATGCATCACAGTGAACATAGAGTCACTGACTGGTGTTTTAATCATCAATAATGGGCAGTAGGAATCTTGCATCATAATGGCATTAAGTACTGTGCATTAAGTAAATCTGCAACTGTTTTCATTTACTAAAACTCAAGGAGTTTCCAATAAAGTGACTTTGCCCATTGTCTCATGCATGAAAATAATATGATCTGCATGAAAATTCCTTGTAAAAAAAACATCTGACTTGCCTCTGAGATTCAAATCCATCGGTGTGCATGTGTATGTTTTTTTATGAGTTGTTGCCTTTAAAGTCCAATTTTTCAGTGCACAAAGAAAAATCATGATGAATATGAAAGTTGAAGTTGATGTATGAATATGAGTGTTAAGATGAGTCTTGGCAGAAGATAATGATGAATAAAACCAGCTGACCAAGTTAGCATGCTCACAAGTTAATTCAATGGCCACCCCCCACTCTCTCTCTCTTTCTGACACACAAACACTTTTTCCCACTCACTTACCCCTCCTCTCCCCTTCTCCTTTTCCACCCCTCTCCCTCCCATTCCCACCCCCTTCCCCCATGGGAGGCAAATATAGGAGTCCTCTCCTCCTCCCTCTTCCATCATCCCTCATGCGCTTTCACTTGCGCGATGATGCGAAAAGAATAGACAGCTGGAAAGGTGTTATGGTCAGTGCTTTTAGAAGAAAAAATATGATATTTCGGGCCGAGGGTTAGTCGACGAGCTCTGCTAGAAACTCTCACGATGGTGGTAGGTCAAGTAGACCGGCATATAAACTACTTCTCGGCTTTATGAAATTTCATCACGATCCCCAATTACCTAGAGAAATACAAATTTGCTCGCGTATTGCATCGTCTGTGTCCTTATTCTCTCTTTTGACGGTGGATAAATTTTCTGGTGCGGGGAATAAAATTCAGCATTATCAGACTTCGAAACATTTTTTAAATCATTAAATCGTGAAATTACTTTAAGTAAGAAAGAAAGTCACAACTGGGGCAGAAACGTATATAAATTCACGACGCATTTATGTACATTGTTTCCATCTTAAGAGTCAAACTTCTAGCACGCAGTGCGAGTTTTTTTTATTTGAATAGCTACGCCACAGCTTAGAAAATAGAGTTTAAGCGATGGGAAAACTACAGTTTAACTTCGGATATTTGGATGATCTAAACATTGCTCAAACTTTTCGATCTTGCGGGCAAGGAAATATCTTGGAGAACCACAAATGAAAACTGAGGAATGAATGCAAGCTTTCATCCAATATTGAATTGGTCTCCTTTTATGCACTAATGAAATAATTTTGCCACATATCAATTTTTTCCATAATTTATTATAGTTTTTGGTAGCTATTGAGTTCTGATTTTTATAAAGATGCTGGGGGAAAGTAGCAAGATGATGGTATCACATTTACATATATATATATATATTGTATGTATATATATATATATATAAATTTAACCATCAGAACCTATAGGTTTACAAGGCTAATAAAACTAAAGGAAAGAGATGACTTGCAAATACACCTGTACAAATTTTGCCCAGTTTGATAGTTTCCACACTTCACCACTTGACCTAAGAGATTCGGCATCAGAAATCAACATCAGTTATGGGACTTTTTCAAAACCCACCACATATATAACTTTTAAATAAATAGAAAGCAAATAATTCGGAATTTTTCATACAACCACATGTATTCTTGATCGGCTCAATACTCATGCCCAGAGACTCACTACAAAAACCCACAAACTTAACGGCACATACATGTTTACCTGTCCCACTAGTCAGGCACTAGGCGTGGGTGATTCGTCTTCCATCTTCTTGGAATGTTGGTTTTTTCTTGTCTTTCTGCTGGGTTCCGTCGTTTATGTGAGTCATTTTTTCTTTCCTGCCCTAGATACCTCATGCTTCATCGAATCCACCACCGTCCACCGGGTAATGTTTGTCCCTGCGCCGGCCAACAACGCGCGCACATCCTACTTTTATGACATCCTTCTTTCAGGACTCGGCATAGATGATGACGTTACAGACTCAAAACTCTCCCATTACGGTCCACAGATCTCTTCCCCCGATGCTCATTCCCGCTCCGCCATCTTCCCATGCATCCTTCAGCTGCGGCTCATGCGATCCCATCTCCCGAACCCTCCGTCCACACATTTTTTTCTTTGTTTTCCTGACCCTGCGTCGCTTCTCCCATCACTCCCTAGCCACTTTATCCTCCCTATTTCTATCCATCTATTCCCCCCCCCCACCACCACGCCCACGTCCCATTTCTCCATCTCCTTCGCACGCCTTTCCCCTTCATCGTCCCCACATTCCCACTTTCTCTCCATCGCCACGTCCTCTCAGCGCTCCCTCTTCCACCTCCTACAACCCAATCCATTTCTTGTCACACCCTGCAGTCCTCCGAGCTCCCTGTCTCTCTCTCTCTCTCACCTCGCACACTGACAGGTAAACATGAGTAATTAATCGTCCAGAAGAAGGTTTATTGATACCGTATTCGATCTTTAGTGTCACCTTGCGTCTATAAGGAGGGAATAGATTTCATTCACTCCAGTGCTTAACGGTAGAATGAGCTTAGATGCTTACTCGCTCTCTCTCTCTCTCTCAATATATATATATATACGTATATATATATATATATGTACACAGAGAGAGAGAGATATGTTTGTATTCTCTCAGACTGACAAAGGGGCAAGGGAGCCCCGAAATATTTCTCCGTTATGTGAGTCTATCTTTTTACTTGTTTCTGTGTGTGAATGTGTATAAGTGTGTGTGCTCGTTGTTGCTGCTCGTCTGAGTTCTTCATAAGTATATATATATATATATATATTTATGTATATAACTGTATTTCCTTACTTTCATTGATTTAGAAAAAAGCCTTAGATACTATATATTGAAACTTATGTTTGAAACTATGAGTGGAGTAAACATATACTACAATGACAAAAGACTTATATTTAAGCTCTAAAGAAACCAAAGGACCTTAATCACAGTAAATGGATGTGAGAAAGAAGCAAAGATCAGAAAAGGAATAAGACAAGTCCGCTTTCACCATATCTATTTTCATTACATATTGAAGAGGATATAGAGATAATATAGGAAATGACTAAAGGCATAAAGTTACGATAGATACACTGCATTAGAGTCTCAGATGACACTGTGATCCTGGTAGAATCAGTCAAGATATATGAATAGAATGCTCAAAATCCTGTCGACAGCTTTGACAAAATGGAAACTGAATATAAATGCGAGTGAAACCAAACCTGTGGTAGTTCCGAGAAACAGGATAGGAATCCCTTGTAAATTTGATGATAGATAGATTTAACCATTCGAGGATAAGACAATTGGGAGAGCATTCTTGCTAAACAATCACGTGAAATTGAAAAATTAGGGAAATCTTAAGAAAAAAAAACGATTGTTTGGAGCAGGTCGTTGTGTGGACGCGTAATATGGAAAGGTCTCGGAAGTTCGAAGCAATGGGAACGTAGATTTGGAGAGTGATAACAGGGGAGCAAGATGGGCAGACAAGGAAAGTAATGCAGAAGTACCGAGGAAAATTAGAGAGTAGTGTAATTTTAATGAAAGAGATGGGGAGAGCAAAGGGAAATTAAATTTGTTGGACATGTTTCTTCGACATGACAACTTCCTAAAAATGTAATGGAGGGAAAGGTGATACTAGGGGGAATAAAATGAAGGGGAAGGCCAAGAAAGAAGTTTCTTGATGACATAAAAAGTACCATTGGAGT
The DNA here is from genome assembly GCA_011762765.2 of Rhinocypha anisoptera. Classification (NCBI taxonomy): domain Eukaryota; kingdom Metazoa; phylum Arthropoda; class Insecta; order Odonata; family Chlorocyphidae; genus Rhinocypha; species Rhinocypha anisoptera. The sequence continues at coordinate 943 of WURS02044943.1, read as the reverse complement.
AAAAATATTTACGTATTTGAAAAGAACAGCAATGGTAGAGTGAAGAAATATGGATGCAACGACAAGGCTCTGCCTTTAGGAGATGATGAATAACATATGTTATGCACACGTGTATATTTTCAACACATACTTGGAAGCGGTAATAAGGGAAATAGCTGAAATGGGCATCAGAAGAATCGAAGCGAATAGAGGAGAACGATCTACATTTCGTGGACTACATAGCAGCCATAGCAGAGAAACTTGAAAATCTACAGACTATGTTGTACACAATGGAAAAAGTACTGAACGAGCACAGCATTAGAATCAACAAGGAGAGCAGTAAAATGCGGAAGAGACAAATTGAATGAGGATGTAGAGCTACAAGGAGAGAAACTTGGACAAGTGGAATGCTTACCTACCCGGGAAGAAAGTCGACACGGGAAGAAATAATTACTACGAACATCAAGTGTAGATTAGCCAGTGTGGACCACTGGAATAAAGCACACTAGAGAAGAATGGAAGCCTTCGAAACAGAGTTCTGGAGGAGGATCCGAAAGCATCGAGTGGACGAATGGGATAAGGAACTAGGAAGTGTAACCGGCGGAATGGTTGCCATGGATGACCCATTGTTGTCCCCGTTGGCTTAGGCCGCTTGACCACGAGGAAATCGGTTTGCCATCGCGTTAAAAGTCCATTATTATCACAAATAGTATCCTAAAAGTCCTGTATATTTGAACTCCACAAAAAATACTAGTTCTTTTTCCATAAATCCATTAAAACTTTTATACCAATTTACGTTATGTTTCCTATCCCACTGTATTATCTCTGTCGTATTCTAGCACGCTATTACCTAACTGGCTTATTGGAGAAACAGACTCCATAATTTTTCCGGTTTTAACATGTCATCTTTTTACATAAGGTTATTTTACTTCGACCAGCTTACTAAATACAGGCGCCATTTACT
>WURS02044932.1:0-11140 GCA_011762765.2 Rhinocypha anisoptera | reverse complement strand
AAGAGAGCCGTCCGCGACGCCATTAGAACCGGAGTGATGAATAAGGGCGAGAGAAATGCGTTGGCCAGCCGCGTGATAGTGGGGGGAGGGGTTGATTTCCATAAATATATTCAATAAGAGCATCCACAGCGGACCGGTAGTGGAGAGGACCGGCTTTGGCTGATGACCGGATGACGTCGGCTTGGAGATGGTTGCCGCCTTCCAACAATAGGCGTAATCAGGTGGTGTGGGCTAAAGTGGGTATGAGCATAGGTCGAGTCCCACACTCCCCAGGGCTGTCTTCCCTGGGGGTGCATAAATGTATTTCCCACACCACCTCCAAAAAAAACAATATCCAGCGAGCTCGCTACCCACCAGGATAACCCGGTGGGCTTCTTACTAATTTTTAAAAAAATTATCACAGAAGCTAGTGGAATCCTTTAACTACGTATGGTTAAGGGTAAATACGTAAAACATTTGTAACCTAATAACCCCCAATTCCAATCACTAATGATATTTGAAATTCATCATGTACAATTACCTAAGTTGATCATGTAAACAAATTTTTCGATATTCAAAGTTTAACATCATGCTTGGTAATAGTATGTATCCTATACATCTATCTTCATTCTCCCAATTCAAGTGACTAAACGTCAATTGGGCTGAAGTTTGAATTCCTGAGCGAGGAAATAACAAAAGAACACAAATGAATATAAGATGTCCTGTCATAGATGTGCGTCAAACGGTTAACTTTAAAGAGACTATAGTATTTATTAAAAGGAGAGAAATGCATGATGAAAGACATCTTCTGTACCTATTGGCGACTCAAATACAATTAAAAATTCTCTCAAGGTATCCACTACTCAATAGGAACGCGTAAACTCGCCATTATGCCGGATCTCTTTCAGCACTTCCATCATTGCATAAGAGTATCAGAATTATTTTAATTCCACTCGGATAAAATGTTCGCTCCACCATAGCAGAATCAAGCAAAAGGCAGGATCTTTTCTCGTATAAAAATAATGACGTAGTACACAACTGGAAAATATCCTTAGAAGCCCTCGCGAATAATGGAGAAAATGTCTTTTTACTCGTTGCGACGAAGCTTATTTCCTTTTCAATACATTTTAATGCGCCACCTAATCACAAATGTACCCGCCATTTTTTTGAACTAATAATTAGTACCTTTTATAAGATTCACTATTATTCTCCCAGCGAGGGAGAGAGAGAGAGAGACGCCTGGAAGAGCGTCCTCTATTCTCTCCCGTTCCAAGAGGCGCTGAAATATATTCCCAGGGAAGAATCTCCCCCACGGCGTTGTTTAAGCGGCTTTCCATAATTTTCCGCCGACGTCGTCGCTCCGTATTCTTAACTGAATTGCATTCTCTCGTCATGCGGTCGTGGGTATTTCTTTCAGGGACGAAGGAAAAGGAGGCACGAAACAAAAATCCGGTTTCTAATGAATTTTGTAAACATCCGTTCGTAATTAAATCCAAATTTGTTTCCTCCATTTGCATTTCTCCCAGTATTCTTGCAAAACACTATTCTCTGAAATGAGAAAGCAACATGCCCTCCCCCTTCCCCCCCCCCTCACCCGTGGAAGGGAGAGGACGTCTCGGCGCCGGTAAATTCTTTTGAGCACGAATTGTCACTGAGGAGAAAAGAGGAAATAAAGGCCTATGAGGAGTCATATGGATTTCAAAATGCCGAAATAAAACGGAAATCCCTCCAAATAATATTGTTTTCCTTGAGAAATTTGCCATAAGCCGAGGAAAAGGAGAATTTCCCCTTAAGTTAAATTGCGTTTTGGTGATATGTGTAATATGGTGAAACCTCTGATTCAAATCCCAATTTCAGCTCGAGTTGGCTTTTATTCAGGTATACCTTTCATAAAGAGTCAAATTTATTTATACCCAAGAAAAGTAGCACGTCGTCGCCTAAATTAAACTGAATTCGAAGCATAAGATAAGAGAACAAATATGCCAATTTTTAAAAATGTGTCGATTATGCTTCCCCTAAAAGGAATGACACTGGAGTTTTTGTTTTTTCGCGGATTCTTATGTATAGCTACAAGAAATATCACAGCCGAGAGAAGTAAAGTTGTATATTAGAATAAAACTCACGAATATAAAATCGTAAGAATGATATGGAAATAAATGTTATTTCCATATAATTAAATTAAAGATAAATTATATGTTATGTCCATAAATTTTTAACGTTTGGTAAAACTGGTATAAAAGAGAACAATAAATTGAATAGTTATGTTAATATAACGATAAAACCTGTAAATATATAACGTGACACAATGCGTAACTTCTATAAAAATAATATTCGACATCATTCTGATCCGTAAAATCATCAAAATTTAATATTATACCGTTAATCGCATAAAATAAATAATTAATAAGTAATTTGGATAAATTGGCAATTCTAAAATTATTCCTACAAAAAAACGATAGAATTCTTATTCCAAACGGGTTAGTTTTCAGAAACAAGGCTGATCATTTCTGTTATTTCCATTTCTCTACGGAAGTTCCATTAAAAATCGGTTACTAGCACCAGGAGAGCAGCAGGAGATCCTTGTATCTCGTTACTTCTTTTCTAAGGGTACAAACACCGTTTCTTGAGAATAGCATTCCCTGATTTTATTTTCGCAACTCAGGAATATCCTTATCTTCCAAGAATCAGTTTCACGGTGTGATATTATATCCCAGTCATTTTGCATTGGTTCCTTAAGGTTTTGAAAAACGTCTTGCTCTAGGTGAGATATTATCTGGGCCCCAAGGAAAAGCGTTAAGTAGGAAATGGTAATAAATTACGGATGATAAAAATATATTACTCTGGCGATGCAAACTCATAATTCAAATGGTATATTTTTCGAACAAAGTTCGACGTTTATTGTAAGTTAAAAGGAGAGCGATCAATAGGCCATCATCATTAACTCTTCTTTCAGACCTGTTTACAGATGCGACAAAGTTTTAATTCCGAGTAAGATTTTAATAGAAAATAACAGGATATCCGTACCCTTGCTAACGTTCACAACTACAACATCTATTCATTGTTTTCGTTCACAATCATTATTGATATACTTTTGCATGCCAAATGAAATCGCACAGCCCGTATGAGTTTTTATCTCAAAGTTACATTTTTCACCAAAGAGACCTTCCAAATTTCGTAACAAAGCATTGAAATACTTTTAGGCAAAAATTAATATATGTTAATCAATATACCCTTAAATTCCGGAACTTGCATACAATAAAACTCACGCGTGAGAATATATATTAATAAATTATTAGAAATATGTACTATTAAATCTGAATCTCCGTAAATATATTTTCGTTTTACTATGAAGGACCTTTTTTTATAAGATTAATTTTTCCTAAAAATAATAATGTTTTATAAGTATGAATCGGGTTTTATGGCTGGAAGTATCCTTAAGGTATGTTTGGACACATAATTGTCCTATTGTCCCCCAATTGCCTATGTTGCCGAAAGCCCTTGAGCTTATTTATAGAGTCACACTGTGAAGCGGCGTCGTCTTCTATCTGTCATTTTGAATCTCTCATTGTATTTCTGTAAGTTCTCACCAAAATGTGTTCGGATAAAAGTGAGACCGATTGAAAATGTTTGTCTCATAGCATATAATTCCTCACAATTAGAGATTAAAAGGTAAAATATTTTGGCAAAGGTCTTGAAGAATGGAATACATTAAATTAAATAGTATTTTGAAGGTTTTAATACTTGGAGCAGAAAAAATACTTTTTCTCTTAAATCAAGGAACCGCATAATTTTGTCAAAGTCGTTAAATGAATACCTAGTTACTGTGCTTCGAGATATTGAAATGAAAATACAGTGCCGGACAAAATTCTAGTGTCCCCAGAGATTAACATCTTAGGTTGAACCATAGACAATAATATTGAATAAGACTAATGCATTCACCGAGAAATCGAGGATTTTTGTTGAACAAATTAAACTTAGTGTAAACTTCCAAAAGGCTACTTCCTTTTCTGAAAAAGCATTTCAACCTCACATATTCTCAATCAAGTAAAAGATACAGCTAATGAAAACTTAAATACTTTTTAAAACAATAATTATAGATTGATCTTTTTCTATGAACAAATTTAATTTTATTCTGCTGACTGCTAATGGAGTTCATATTTTCACGTTGTATGTAACTTACCGGTATATGTTTTATGATTAATTCTTGAGGTGGGATTTACCTTATTGTTCAAAATATTAATCATGTATATCTGCTTAAGAGAATTTTTTCTGAATGAGACTACCTTTTTCCACAAGTCATCTTTCCATTACTTTAAATATATCCACTACTCACAATAATGAATTATTATGAGTATACTGTGTCACTCTATAGTAAATTAAAATAATAAAAGACAACGGAGTGAATCACAATTAATATTGAAAAGAGAGACATTTTCCATATTATCACATCACATGAAGATTCACCATATTATTGCCAGCGCATCTTCCATATCCTGATGATTTCTGTCGAATTTCCAGTTAAAAATTTTGAACGCCCTTAAAAACCACAGTAGGTAATGATAGCCATCAAAGGATGACATCCAATCACATTTCGATTCATTTAAAATTTTTAATAATTCCAAAATAAATTTCCTTGAGAACGAAATGTTTTCTAATCCCATGATGGATCCCCAAATGCTAAACTTTCCTTGCTAATTTACAAAATGGATCCATATGTCATCCTTTTCACATATTTTCCGGAACAGTAATACATCTTTCATTTGAATACGCTCATTTTTATTGATATAAGCGATCCATTTGCTTCAGGCGAAACCTCATTTATTAAAAAATTAATGAAAATGTGTTCGATAAAATAGAAATTAATGAACGTTACCTTTTATCAGAATCACCTCAGGCACGAGAGGAGGCTGTATTATAGAGCTCCTGATCAAATGCACTCCGCGTAAAACGAAGTAAACGAAGCCTAATGCTTAAAGTGAAATTCAAACTTCAGCATGCCGTAGCGAGTCTGACATTTTAGCATTTGAAATCCCAGTCAGAGTACATTGAGCGAGAGTGTTTGACAATGTTATAACGTCGGACGAAGAGCGCCGTCCCAAGCTCACGTCTCTCATTTCTTCCTCTCAATTAATTCATCGAGAAGGTTACGAATCGGGAAGCGTAACTTAACCTTTTGGGTAAAGAAATAAAGGTTTAGGTGCAAACTTCGCACTTTATTTCTTATTAACGCGACTCGGAAAAATGGGATTGGACAATGCAGTGGGAAGACGGCAGGTCTAATGATTGTGAAAGAGTAGTCCTTACCATACCTAGAAAGTAAAGGAGTGAGTAGAAATGTCAGGTATGAAAGACAACTGTAAAAATGTCAGGATTTAAGGACAAATTTCCAAAAAGCTGACGATGGGGACAGCTTATTTAAAAAGTGCTTTACTTAGTATTGTCCCACCTCGACACAATTCTGTGTAATGTTCTATCTTGACACTTAATCATAGCTATATAATTTATCCCTTTTCAAAATGGATTTTAAAAGTAGAGAAGAAATTTCATATTGTGGTCATATCAGTCCCCTGCATAGACAACCGCCGTAAGTGGAAAAAATGAGTGCTGTTTCCTATTTCAATAATTACTCGTACCTCCGATTCAATCGAGAATTCGTGAGAAGATGCAACTAGATCATTCTGTTAGTATTCTCTTTACCTATTCCCTGATTCTTTGCTATGAAATAAAAGAAAACGCCTGTATGACGGGAAATTATTTCATTCCTTCTTTGATCAGTTAATCATTCTTTGCTAAACAATTGTAGCATTAATGAACTGCATTGAAAAACCTCAGAAAAAGTTATAGTTAAGAGTAATTATTCATGGAAAACAGTCCCCGGCGCTCTCAAGGTTGTTAAGTGAGTGTTCCCTACGACGTTACGTTATTTTACTTTCTGAGAATCCAATATTTATTTACTATCCGCATTTAAGAGTAAAATTATATATAAAATAATACCTACAGTGGGATATAAAAATAAATATGGATTTAGATGATGCTTTTAAATGAAAATAATTTCTTAAAATAAGGGCTTCTACATTCACATTTATTTTCAGGACATCTCACGATATATATTAAAAGTATTTTTATCCCTCTCTTTCACAGTTAGATATCTTTTCATAAATATAGCCCCATAACGAAAAGGGCACGATCCATTTTGTATTAGTTTCTCTTGCTTGGATAGTGGAAAAGAAGTTAATGAGACAATGGAACAACATACGAGAAACCATGTGACTACAATAAATTATAGCAATTTATTTTCTTCGCTCATCAATAAAATTTGAAGGTTTTTAAACGTCAATATGGAAGTATAATGAGCTAACATGCAATTCTTACATTAAATAATACTCTCTTAACAGGCTTAACGCCCAAATGTCCAGTTTAAATTCAGTTGCTATTAGTGCATTATTGTAATTGACATTTTTATGTGTAATATGTATTGTAATGTAATATATTGTAGTGTAAGTGTAATATGTATTGTAAAATACAACCAAACCTTGGATCTACTTGCATTTGTTATTGTGGTAATAATAATGAAAGAAATACTAAAGAGTCTTAAAGTACAGTCTGCCAAAACCACGCCTCTCACAAAATTTCATAAGGGTAGAAATGTTCGCCCCCACAGTATATTACTTTCAGCTGTGCTCCACTCGAATGAAATATCAGGCATCATATCAAAGAGTGAAATAAAGAGGAAACAAATGCATCCGGTACCATTTCGGTACTGATCACGCATATTCGGGGCATCCATCCTGCAGGCAACCGTCTTGATTTTCCGATAGATGTGCGTTCATTCACTCTCGGCCACCGAGGCCGAGAGGAGGGTAGAATGGGGGGCGAGGTGGCGGGGAGAGCGGTGTGAGGTTGCTCACTTATAAGAGTGACTCACGAGTGAATTCGAAGCGCGTATCCCAAGCGGAATGAGAGCAAGGGGAGGAATACAAAGGGGAGTCAGAGTCAGATACGTATAGATACCTCCCAGTCCTCTCGCTTCTTCCTCCTCACGTCCCTCCCCTCGCCGGGAGACACAGCATTTTCCCTTCGGCATGACAACGCCTGCCTCTCCATTTCCTCCTCCCATCCGATTCTGCGAGAGGAGGATTGAATCTGATCCGACGTGTCTTTCAAAGTGAGAGGGAGAGAAAGAGAGAGAGAGAGAGAGAGAGAGAGATAGGGCGAGGGAGACAAAGGAGCCGAGAAAAATTATATATTCCCCGTGTGGCCAAAACGGTTACGTGTTGGGTCCTCCGGAATCCCCAGATGATGAAAGACGAAATTTCGCCTTCTCATATTTCGTTATTTTATTGAAGGATTTAGCATAAGCACGACGACATTTTTTCCCCGTCATCCTGTCCCGAAATTCGAAGGCGGCGACGACATTAACGAAGAGGAAAAATTTCGTGATACTGAATTTTATTTAAAGGTACGGCCGACATAGCACGGAATGTCAAATGCACACTTTCGGGAGGGAGAGACGGGAGGGACAAATCCTTTCCCTGCGCCGCCTACGTATCTCCTGCAAAGTTCCTGTGCCCATGAGATCACACAACTTGTGGGGAGTCGAGACGTGGGCGTCACGGAAGTTGTTCGAACTCCCTTGTCCGCTACCTCACGACCTAACAGAAAGGCTGCGATAAGCTCGAGGGAGCTTCGGTGGACCAATAGAAAATTTTGCATGTGGCAGGATAGAGGGGGATGTGAGTGCATATTTTTACGCCATACATGCTCGAGATAGGGAGAGCGGACTCTACCGCGTGGGCGTCGTCCTACAAATCGTAGTCTCTCCGGAATTTATCACGGCGCCTTAGATACGTATTTCTCACCACCGTCCCACCAACCTATTATTTAAAAATTACCCCAGCTTCATCAACCCGCTCTCTCTCCCTCTCATCCTATCCCATTTATTGTTCGCGAGATAAAGGCATGGTTTTAATTTATATTCCCGGTGCCCTGTGTCTTCTCCAGGGAGTTTAGTGAGAGATATGACCTCGGGCCACGAGCGATGAAATGCCCAGCGGGAGCAACGACGCGGGGGAGAAAAATTCGTCCTTTCGGCCTTGAAAAAAAAAGGTTAAAGTTGATGAAAGAAAGTAAGCGAATTAACTGGAATGTGAGTTAATTCGTGGAATTACGGTACCCAGTGTTGGCACCTAAGACTGATGGTCAAATGTGGGGAAAATGTGTTTGGATGTCAGCGCTGAGTCTTACTGTGGATCCTGTTCTGGCGACATTTTTGTTAAAAAAAAAGGATTCGGTTCAAATAGGTCATTCGATTTCAATACCCATAAGTGCCTATGTGCCCGAACAACTCAGCGACCACGCATTTATTTAAATGAATCCCATGTAAGAGAGACTCAAAAATGTTTGCCCTTTATGACTTTTCTCTTTTCGCGGAAATCGTAAAAATAATTCAAATAAACTATGCAGTGGTGCCTTGAGGTACAAGTTTAATTCGTTCCGTGTCCGAGCTCGTAAGTCAAAATTCTCGTATCTCAAATCAATTTTTCCCATTGAAATCAATTGAAGTGTCATTAATGAATCGTGCCTGCTCCGAAAAAATCATCCAAATTTTTATGTTAAATGTTTTCTACCGAAGAGAAATATATTTATAATGAACAAATATTGTATAAACAAAATAGAACCTAATAAAATATAGTTCAAAACAATAAACAGATATTGGAAAAGCTAAATTAGCGTATTTTTCTTCCCAAAAAAAAAGCAAACTAAAAACTTCACGACAGAAATGCTTCTGCAAGCTAGGTAAGCACGTGAGCTGAATGCGGATGACTAGCAAATCTGAGCAGTGGCTCGCTACGCCACCTGGCTGTGATGCCACCGAGGCTGGCTCGTATCTCAAATTTTTACTCGTAACTCATGACCCTAGCGACTGCTCGTATCTCAAGAAACTGGAATGCCAGGGCATTCGTATCACGAGGTACCACTATAAGAAACTTTGAGTGGCGAATTTCAAAACATACTAGCCAAACAGTCAGAATTATGTTGTTGCCTAAGTCTCTGCATTAGCTGAAAAATTAGAAAAAGTTAACTTTTTCCACCGAACTATACTCTTGATAAGATTGAAAATAATTCGACATGTTTGAAAGATGAACCCACCCATAGAGGAGGAATGGAGCTTGAATATATATTAAAGCGAGATTTACAAACATAATTAATGAATTTTCGTTTCCAGTAATTCTTGCACAGAGATGGAACACTTGGAAAAAAAGAAAGAAACCATTACTTCGATATCCTGGTCTGAGCTCAAATCGGTTTCTAGAGGAATAAGAATACAATGCTTCCACTTCATCAATATGCGCTCTTGAGAAATGTGAAGAGCACTTAAAATATACCTCCACGAGACTGAAATGAATACGCTATATCTTACCGAGAAACCTGACGGAACATTGCGATCACTCTCAATCTCGAAGGTGTTATTCCGTAAGCGCACCGTCTTATCCATTTCCTCGAGTGAAAGAACATTTTATTGGGGACAAAACCATCGGGTCTAGGAGGTGCTCCGGCTTTGGGGATATTGACGGTGGAGCACACTAAGTCTATAACGCCAGCGACCTTGTTGCCCGAGCGGGATGCCGGGTGCGGCCGTCGTCGCTTCGGCAGGAAACCGTCGGGAAAGCAATCGAGGGCCCCGAGCGAGAGCACGGAGGGAGTGAGCGCGAGCACCGTTCGGGTCGGCGCGGGCGGCGTTGCCGGTGCAGTTTATTAAGGGGCCCGGCAAATGCTCCTTGCCGGATCGCGCGACATGTGTGCTGCGGCACTCGAAATGCTTTCACCTGAATTGCTGGGCGACGGCGCGAGACGCCCGCCCCCCTCCCGGGAGGATATTTGAAGTCCCGGACCAGTGAGAGAACTTCATTACCAGATGTCCTTCCGAGGACGCCTTACGCTATCCCTTACGATATTTCTACCCGAGGGAGGGGAGGCGAAACAATCGCGCCAACCCCCCCCCCCCCCCACTCGATTCCAAGATAAGAGACCGCTCTCTCTCTCTCCCTCACTCTCTCTCGGATGACGCTTCGGCGAGCGAGGAGACGTCGGAATGAGGAAAAAAAAAGACGATCGATTCGGATGGGGAATAAGATCCATGTGCCTTGCGTTTATCACGGAGGATTCGGAGAGAGAAAGATGGAGACTCCAAATCACGTAGCAATCTATAAGCTTCGCTGGGATGGTGAAAAGGTCTCCAATCGAAAGTGATAGAGAGATTGCTATGGCGGTTAACTAATTTCCTTAAAGTTATTTTGAGACTGATTGGAAATATATATATATATGAAAATTATTCATTTCACTGAGATAGCATGGCATTAAGTTATTTTTATTTGTATAATTTATAAACTATTATAAAGGAGTCATTATCAAGGAAAAAGATTTTATAACCGTGATGAAATTCATTTTTTGGGCAAACAATTGTTTCATTTGATTAAAAATAGCTCTTATTAAAATCATTTGTTGAGGAGAGCGGCAAATGATCTTACCCATAATTTCTCATTATTTCTCTCATTTATGGAAAGACTATCAATTACTCACATCCCTGTCCATGACGTACTTATTGTCTGTTTACCTATTCCTTTACATCTAACCACTTAGTCTGGCATAGGTAAATGTAATTACAAAATCGGATGTCAACATATAGTGATTTCACACGTTTTTATGAAAGCGGGAAATAACGCTGTCAGTTCATCGTAATTGAATAGAATATATTCATAGTAAGTATTATAATGATATATTAATGAAATATGTACAAGGATTAAAATCCTCATATATAGATTCCGCAAAACTTACATTTTTATACAGTGTCATATACATTTCATAACTTTTCATATATATTCCCATTTTGCAACCTTATGATTACATAAATAACCGGTAAGATTGTTTTACTTAATATTCGAATAGGCTATTGGGTATCATTAAATCATCGCCGTTACTTTGACGGGACAAAAAAAATTTTTTTATTTAAACGTCAAAACAAAGTTCACTGTGGAGGCCGTCACCTTGTGGAAATCCATGATAGATTGATGGTTTTTAAAAAAGATGGCGATCATCGCCGAAACCGGTCGTGCATTGTAATTTTTTATTTGTGGAATTATAAAAGTTATTTTTTAAAAAC
>WURS02044921.1:0-11140 GCA_011762765.2 Rhinocypha anisoptera | reverse complement strand
CCACAGCGTAGCATCATCAGGTGCACGATGATGCACGCTGTGGTGAAACCCGGGTCGTGAGTTTAAGAATAAAGTTTGTGAAATTGCAGTGTAGTTTTAATTTTTAAATTTAAGATGAAAGAATTTCACAGAGTTAATTCTGAAACTATCGCTGATATTCACAATTAGTTATACGGCAGTCATAACACAAAAATAAAATTTAAAGAGAAAGCACACTCTCAAATGCATATTTATAAAAACTGGATTTTCCAAGTGTGTTTATAAAGTTACATTGGCCAACCTCTTCTGAAAACATTTAACATTTTTTTGCAACCCTTTCTTAAATAGTGAGAGGTTTTTTAGGGAATTGTTCGAAGAATTTATCAGGTAACCTGTTCCAATCCTCTAAAAGATCGATTCACAAGGGAGTATTTTTCTTCGTCACTCTTATGCTTCCTCGCCTTAATTTTAAATTTGTGATCATTTTTTCCTTTAAATGTGGGTTTTTCTAACCGTTTACCAACTTCCTCCCGGCCCTGGCTGCTTGTGGGTGCCTTAAAGAGACACCCTAATCGTCTGCAATTATTCTGCGCTCTTTTAAAGTCACTCCCAACTCAAACTTCTAATCATGCAGGTTACACTATATGGTACCGCTTGTGCCTTTTGAGGACGACTGCTGGCTGCCTTCCTTTGCAATTTAAAATTTTTAATTTTATGACGACGACCACTCATTACGCCCGAGAGAAAATTTAAAAAACAAATCCCCAAATTCAGTGACGCTGCAAATCAGCGATGTCTAAAACTCACTTCACCCAAGGAACCATTTTCCAAAAAGTAATATCGCACTGTGTACGCATATTGTTTTAGTGGTTCGCATTCTGCTCGTCAAACGCCACGGTTTTCAATATACGTATTTAAATAAATGTGAAATTTATAGAAAAAATTAAAAACGTGAAACCTGTTCCTCCTCCTGCATCCCCCAATATAGAGAAATAAAGATCAAGTCAAAGAAATTTGAGAGACTAAATGAATAATTAAATGGAAAAAAATTAAAGTAAACATTCAGAAATATTACAGGACATATGATTGATTAAATGGCAATAATACGTGATGGAGATTATCATGGTTTCTAAATATTTTCCTGCCTTGCCAAAAAAAACAGAGCATATAGGTATCCAAGAGTGTCTGATGATTAAAAATATTTTCAATTGCTGTCTCTACAAGGTACTCCTTTAAAAATGTGTGTTGGTTAATAACTATTAATCGATCATTAATCACTTAGTTATCTTTTAAATACTAAAATATTTGAAAGCATGAAATCGTGATTCACATGCTTACTATTCATAATGACGGTCGCCTTTACTTCGTGGGCCGCACCAGTGCTGTTGGAAGGACCGTATCTTGCCCGCGGGGACACCAGTTTTGACACCCCTGCCATTAAATACTTTCAACGTAACATTAACGCAGTGTAGCGTCGCTAGGTAAACTTATAACAAATTTAAAATGTTGTATCTAATCTTTGTAAATTACATGCATATTTCAGAAGAAAATTTTCGCAAAGAATTATATATTAATTGGAACGTTGATGTCACAACTATCAAAGTATATTTTTTAAACATTAAAGAGAAGGTGAGCGTGTTTACTTTTGCATAAAAATGTAAATCTTTATCCGATTTTTAATGAATCAGGCCGAAATACATTTTCAAATTTTTTTTATGGATGATCGATATGTCGATTTAACAAATTTTAATATTGATAGCGCGGACGCTTTGAAAAATTTACTTACAAAACCAAGGGTTCACAACCCCTCTGAAAACTATGGATAGCGATCAACCCCCCCTCCCTTCAGTTTAAGACACACTTCGATAGAAAATCTACCACTTTAGGTGTGTCTTCCACGATGAACTGAAGATATAATAGAAATAGTAGCCCAGGTGCAATAAAACCCCTTCATCTCTGCAAACATCCCGCCTCCCGTGCCATTCTGTATCAAATCAATTTTAACGTCTGGCCTATTGCTGGCCTATTGTTGTGATGTTGTGTGCTGGCCATTTGTTTCATTGTTGTTGATGTGGAGTAGAATTTTGGGTGGTTGATTGTTGGAAAGTTCTTGCTTGGTGTTTGTGTAAGGGGAAAGCGGAAATTGTTGTGTGGAGGAATAGCGGGGACTGTTGAGTGCGAAGTGTGGGGGGATTGTGAAGTGATAAATGAGAGAATAAAGACGTAAATTTGGAAGTGTGCGGCGTTTTTTGGTTTACTCCCGAGTAGGAGAATGGTACAAATAATTCTGAGGTTACAAGAGGCATAATCGATGGATAGACAAGGAAGGAAAAGCAAGATTTTTCAGAATGATATGTGAGGAGATAATGTTTTAGGGATAAATTATAAGAGAGTAGGAGTTGATAGAAGAGATGCTGAGTGCTAATGAAGGAAGAAGGTCACTTTCGAAGGGAGAATTTTAATTGAGCAATGTTGAGGCATCCAAATGATGTTGCATTGGTATAACGGTCGTTGGGAGATAGTACCTGAAGCTGAATAGTACATATATCATCATAAGTATGTAAACCCGAAGTTTGGTTGACTGCAGCATTCCACCTTTTCCTATCTTGTGGAATTTCTCTTGTCCCTCGGGGGAAGAAAAAATTCTTAGTTCTTCGTTGCTACTCATCTTATAAGTTTCCCTACGTGTCTGTCCCTCGGCATTTTCCGCGTAGTCTTCCTTTCAAATTTCTCTTCTATTTCACTCTTCATGAATTTATTATTCCCGGAGGCCTATATTTCTTTTTTTATCGTAATCCAAATTGATTTTTCTTCTTTCGCTCATCTGTACACTTCCTTGCTCTCTCCGTCCAATTGCTCTTAAGTATTCTCGCTGCACCAGCTTTCGAAAGATCATTATTATATATTTTTTCTGCTTTTCCGATGGTCCATGTCTCGGATCCAAGGACCGTTTTCAGATTTTACTTCCTTGTTTGTAGTAATACCTTTCTTGAGGTTATATATCTTCTCTTCACCATGAATGCATTCTTAGCAGCTTAATTAGCATAAGTTTAATACCCGTGGTACTTCTTCCGTCCCATGCCACCCTGATTTTAAGGTAGTTGAAGGAACCCTCTTGTGCTGATTTCTCTCCTTGTAACGTGACGTCTGCACTAATCTTATCTCTTTCTCATACTATCATTTTAGTCTTCTTCCTGTTTATTCTCATCCTTTTTTTTCCTTCGGTAGTTGAAGTAACAGAAAAAAAGAATTCCACCTAGTTACACCTTAAACTATCTCTTCAGTAATTATTTCTTTCAGTTCAAGATAGTTTGTAGATTTTCACGTTTCCCAATGAATACTTCAATATCATCCGTGAAATGTAGCTTCTTAATCTCTTCTCCTCACTTTTACTCATCAGGTGCCTTTTTCTAGTAGGCATTATTTTTATTGCCTCTTCAAATTACGTGTTGAACAACACCGGTGAGAGGCTCTTAAATAAAACTCCTTTAGTTTATCTCCTGGTTTTCTTCCACTTTTCATTTCCATGGTGACGACTTGATTTTGGTTATCTTCTAGTTTTCTTCCACTTGATTATGGTTATTTTCTAGTTTACTTCCACTTTTCATTTGCATGGTGTCGACTTAATTTTGGTAGACTCTTCTGTCGTAAACAATGCCTCGTTTCTCTTGCACCTAGGACATCTTTTTGCGTACCACGTTATCAGAATCCTTTTCCAATTCCACGAATTCTAGCTATAGTTACTTTTTTACATTTATTATTTTTCCTGAAAGTATTCTTAATCGGAGAGTGGCCCCCTCATTCGTCTAATATATTTATATTCTACAGGAAGATTTTCATAATTTTTTTCCATTTTCAAGTTAATTATTCGTGTCAGTGTTTTAGAGGCTTGTGATATAAAAACTCGAGAGTTCCTTGTTCGTTGTCACCTGTCTGTCCTCATTTTCTCGTTTTATTAGTTCTTTTCTTCATTATAGTACATATTGTGGCGAAAAACCAATTAAAATAATGCTTTCGTCATAAAGAAATACAGTATTGAAGAACAAAAAGTTGCGAGTCCACGGGTAAATTTCTTTTCCAATCTTTAAACCTTCCTAAAATTTCACGCTGAATGGGACATTTGTTTAGAAAGCGTTCATTCAAATTTGAAACTTTTAAAATAACGAGGTCTCTGTGTACTCTCAGATCTTTAGATGCAACTTCAGGAGAGTTACTTCTACTTCTAAGCATCACCCTGCAAGCCGCCGCAGGGGCGTGTGGCAGGGGGTGAGCTACCACCAAACATTCACATGCAGTCCCAAATGCAAATGTTAAGAGACACAATGCACTCAGAATGAAACAACCCGCATGCAAACTTCCGACTACAAAATGCATGAAAACAACTACAAATGCCGTCACAATATGCAAAATCCAAATGGGAGCACTTCCCCTTCTAAATTATCAACGTACTGTCACGCATGACTAACTCCCTTACCTGTGGGGACAATGAAGTGGTTTCGCGACTAAACTATAAGATTTAGTATCAACTTAACTACAAAATAATCATAGGAGAATTTGAAACGAAGCATATTTTCATTTTTATGAAGATACGTTAAGATTTCTTGTAGTATCAATATTTAAGTGAAATTCTACATTATATCATAGACAAAGTATACAAGTATTTTTATTCTACGATGATGGCACTCAATAACAGTACCTACAGTAATAACCAGAATATAACTCAGTCATGGTATATTAATAAATCTTAACAAATATTCAGAATTAATTAAAATAATATTAATAGCATCAATATCAGGAGAATTTTCCTTTTTTGTTTGAATGGACATCTGCTTCAAAATACTTCATGTATTATAATAATTTTTCTTTATAAATTTACAAACACAGTACTTTAGAGTATAAATCAAATTAATGTAACACCACATAATGTATTCAGCTCCTTTTCTTAAGGATGTATTTTTCCTATACACGTGCGTGTATGCAGATATATACATTAATGCTGTTTTTCGTATTAAATAAATGACTAAAAAAGACATCGCTATATGAATTTAAGAGATTCTTCTGCCAGACAGTATAAATTGGCAACAGCGTGTGGTTAACCTTTAAACAACGCATTTATTTCATCCCACTCTCTTCTTTTTTTAAGTCACGCCTGTAACGTCTGGCCTATTGCTGGCCTGTTGTTGCGATGTTGTGTACTGGCCATTTGTTTCATTGTTGTTAATGTGGAGTAGAACTTTGGGTGGTTGATTTTTGGAAAGTTTTTGTTTGGTGTTTTTGTTAATGATGAGAGCGGGGATTGTTGTGTAGGAATAGCGGGGTCTGTTGAGTGCGAAGTGTGGGGATTGTGAAGTGAGAAACGAGAGAATAAAGACGTAAATTTGGAAGTGTGCGGCGTTTTTTTTTGTTTACTCCCGCGGAGGAGAATGGTACAAATAATTCTGATGATACATACTCCAATGAAAACATTCGAAAAAGTCAGAGAAAATTTTTGTGGCCCACAAACTGAATATGGAGGCTTCCGAACTGACTAGTGACTGGAAAAATACCAATTCCAAGAATCTGACACAATAATTTCTCATCGATGTTCATCAAAAATAATTCTGGGAGCACTGGAAGAATCACTGATGATGTCAAACTTATGATTTCTCCAAACTTTAAATTACTTATCGCACAGGTAAGAACTTCTTGGGTATATACGAGTTAGCTGTTAGGGGGATTATCATTATTGTTAGGCAGGTCATTAAGAGAAGGAACAAAAATGGGAGATTTATTTCATCTACATTTACACAATACCCTGCAAGACATCCCATAGGTGAATGGAAGCTGGTATTAGAACACCATCCGTAAGTGATCTTAAATTTTTCTTTCCGTGCAACGTGGAGGAGCTACATTTGTGAAAAGTTATGGTCAACTTGTGGAATCAAGGACAAGTTTATTAGAGGAATTAAAAAACACTATCTGATCATAGATTGAAATAATGGTTAAATTCAATGTGTAAATTTCGGAAAGATCACTTCAGCAAAGAGGTTTAGAAACATAACAAGCCCCGTACTACGATCAGATCACGTACGTAAAATCAGAGAGATTGGCTGTAGGACGGAGAGATTTTAAATGCCATTTTTTCTCCAACTATTAAATATAAACATGGTCGCAGTCGTGAAGAAGGTAATAAGTAGGAAAGGTAACGCACTTACAAGTAGAAAAGATATTTAGTAATCACCTGTATGTGTTATACATTACTATAATTGATTATATGGTGACTTTGCCTAGCTACGAACAACCTGAAGACGTAGCCTTGCTACAATACTATAATCTTTCTCAATAAAATCCATTTGGCAACTCCATAATTAGTTCATTTACTCTCAGTGTGACGGAATTCCAAAAAGTCTGGCCTGAGACATTGTCGCAAGAATTATAGAATATTTTTGCATGAAAGGTGTTGTTTCAGTTAATTATTTAATATGTACCATATAATATGCATGCATGCTTGATAAGAACTCACCACCCTAGCCACACGCCCTAGTGGCGGCTTGCTGGGCATTTCTATATGTCATGCTGAAGAGAAAAGATTACCTTGAATGTTATGGAAACAGGTTTACATACTCGGCGTTGAGGTTGAAGATAGTGTAAATCAGACAACGAGGACGCATTTACGTCATTTACCAGGTGTCGTCCGTTGTACAGAGGAACAAACAAGAAGGAAGTGTATGGCATGCGGCATACATTTAAACCGTTGCGTTTAAACTCTCCCACTTACTGACCACAAACTCACTCTCTCTTCTCTTCCCTACCAGTCTTTTTTCCAATGGAATCCGATATCAATGACCCCCATGACCAGAAAATGAATTCACCTCAGACAAGCAACTAGACCTCGTGGTTGAAGGTCCTTTTCGCCTGGCCCCGAATTCTTCTAACCAGCCCAACATAACCTCGCAATTACATTTTCGAGATTTTCGAAGAGAGCCCATCCTGAACCGAAAACCAGCCCCGAGCGGTCATTTGCCGAAGCGTGGTTTCAAAAATCAAATCGTGCCCGAAACGGTTCCTGAATCAGCTGAAAATCTCCCTCACGGCTCAAAGAAATTAATTTTCGTGTTGACTTGGCCGTTACCTTGTGGGAATTTACCATGCTTGGATGAAGCAATACTGTATTTATTTCCACAAGCAAGCAACCACTCGGATTCAATGAAACTCCGTCGTGCTGGAGACAACCTTCCAGTGGGATAGCCTTGCTTCAGACCAATGAATTTATGCTAGCCAGCTTTCTTTTAGAGAATTCGGTTCTCTCGCAAGTACAACTTACACTATTAGATGTGAATTAAATGGCTCGACAGAAAACATTTTATAGAGAACTTCATTTTTTATTCAACTTCGCCATATAATCCGTAAATTACTCAAATCATGAATGAAAGCCCGTTTCTCAAGTTTTACTTTATAAACGTGAAGAAGAGCTTAGGGAAAAGAAGTATTTATAAATTTAGCCAATTTTAGTGATATGCAAATATTTAATTTTAGCGGAAGATCATTAATATTACATAGAGTATTCTATTTCTTAATTACTGGTACGAATGATTCTTAAACAATTTGCTAATAGCATGAAACCAGCCTAAACGGTCACCTTTATTCAGCGGCCACCTCCTTAAGCGACCACTTTTTTCCAGAATATTTTTCCGATATGATCCATGTAAATATCCCCTCCTTTCCACGGTCACCTCCTTCAGCGGCCAGTATTTGGTGGTCCGAGTGGTGGCCACGTAAGACAGGTTTCACAGTATTCCAAAAACTAAATAAATAAGCCAATACTTTGCGAACAACAAGTAATTTGGTCTTTTTTTGGGTAATCTACAAATTACGAACTTATGAACGCAATACTATGCTTAAATCTTCCAGGATCGTATGCACTGCATGAGAGTCAAGTTTCATTCCTGTGGGAGGTAGTATGGTTCATTATAACGTGTCTAACGACTATTGTATGAAAACAATGTTGCGTCTCACCCAACAGGATTGCACAAAAACCACGGCAGTAACATTTTTATCATTGCAAGAGTCGTCGTTTCGGCGTTGCGTTCGCGGAAGTTGGAGAATACATTTTACGGCAGGTGTTGAGTTCTTTTCATCTAAATGTTTCACACGGGTTCTTAAGTAAGAGATAACAAAAAAAAATGGAAATATTGCGTTCCATGGGAAGTCACGGGAAAGGAAATGTGGTCTAAAGATCAAAATCAGATTGGCTTGCAAGTCCTTTTACTACATACAGTGAGGATATCATTTGAGATATTTGGCGGGACACAACCTTTTCCCTTCCTCGGTTTCACAGACAGAACACTGTGCCAGTGAGGTGCTGAACATTTCGCTAAAGAAAGCAATGCACCTAAAAAGTTGACAAAGTAAACAATCATTGGCTGGTATCTCATTTAATTAATGGGAATAATTTTCACCGAATCAGGCGTGATGTGGTGGAAGTGATTCATACTGAGAGTAAAAAAATGGGAAATTAAGGGCAATCCTGAATTGAAATATGTGCATTCATTTTTTATGGGTAAACATATATACAGATCGTAGGAAACGAGATACATTCGGATACAAATTCTCTACGGGCGAAGCCCTATCACCGAATCCATTTAATTTTAGCACACCATTTTCTTCCAAATAGTCACAACCTCTTCAGTATCGTACCCCCATTTTTTTCTGGACTTTCACCTTGTTCTTTCGTCTGTAGCTTTGCCATTTTACATTTCTCCTCGACTCCTCTGTGTTGCTCGATCTTACTAAACGTTCGAAGAGCATAAACAGTTACTTTTCCATCTCTTCAATCGAGTCCGTAGTCAAGTTCAACTTTCTGATACTAACCCCACTGGTGATTCAAGTAGTTTTGAACCTCTACGGCGTAGTCTCAAAAAATCAATTACGCAGGATTTTCCCTGATTGTGATTATTTTCGACACTCCCCATGTTTTGGCTCCACGAGTTATAATACTTTGGGGAAGATAACTTCTTGTGGTCCCATCTTTTGTAATGTCCAGTGTAATTTTTGTTCTAAAATATGGAGTTGACTAATCCCATTGACTTTCTTCCACTGATAATAATTTGTTTTATATTACGCTATCGCTAATACTCTGATTTAAACGGAAAATAAAGAAATTATTGCAATGGTAAGCTTTTTAGATCAATTGATAGAGGAAGAGAAAGCGACTGAGAAGTTTTTATAAGGTAAAAATATATTTAAGATTGTGTAGCATCATAACTAACTTGCTGCAGCAGCGAGAAGAAAGAAGTCCATTCCCTCTGAATAGTTTTCTTTCCTGAAGATAGCCATCAGAAAGAAGGAGAAACAAAATTTTATCACTACATAAAACATAGTTGTGGGACTGTGATTAAAATTAATTATGTTAATAACTGAAGTGGTATTCTAGAAAAGTCAATGATATCCTACATGCCGATTCAACCCACTCATTTAAATTGTAATGCGGCTCCCACCTCACACATTAAATTATAGATCAATTTCAAACATTTTCTATTGAACTAATTGGGCTTAGCTTAAAAAAATAAACTCATTCCCATTCCAATACTTATTCTACTACTACGTATTACCCTGGAAGCCGTCGAAAGGGTGCGTGGCAGGGGTGAGCAACTACTATTGATGTTCTCCCACATGTATATATTAGAAGTCAAATCGAGAAAACAAAATTACATGTAGAAAATTCATCGGCAAAACATTATACATATCATGCGGGAGCAAAGCCAATAAAATGCATTTTATTTATACCCATTCGAAAGTATATCTACATGATTTTACCTCCGTGAAATGATCTGCCATAGTCGGATGGGGCTTCCAATATATTTTTAAATACTTCACTGAAGTGCACGAATCACTTCGCTTTCTACATGCTACTCTGCAACCCGCCGCAAGGGCGTATGGCACGGGGTGAGCCACCACCATACATGCACTCCCGCATGCAAATGTAGGAAATTATTCATTCAGAAGTAAACTACTTGCATTCAAAACATTATTCACATCATGCGGGAACAATGTCAAACTTCCTATAATTAACCTACATGAAAAATAACTTCAAAGTATACACATTACATATCCTAACGATCCCTAGGACCAAGTTTATTCAGATCTCTGATCGTGAGGGGGAAAAATGACATTTTAAATCTATCCGTTCTACAATCTATCTCCCTAATGTTACGAGCACAATCTGATCTACCGTAGTATGACGAGGTCTGCAGTATGTAGTAGTAGTATTTTTGTTTTGGGTGCTTCGACGGCTATGGTCATGTCACACCTCTTCAATTCATGGAAAAAAAACATCTGGACAAACACAAAACCCATGCCATAGGCGGGACCCACCAGGCTAGCCCGGTCGGCGTCTGCAATATGTCTTTAACCATAGGCTAAAGAATACTAGTAATATTTAGTTTATGCTTTAGCGTCTTCGTTGAAGCAGTCTTCCTCAAATTTACACAATAAATGTAACTTATATTTTAGCCTGTGATCAACGAGCGGCTCCCAACCTGACTCCTCCAATTATATCGTTACAACGCTACGTTGATCGTAACAACGTTTCACAAATCTAGCTGCTCTACGTTGCACTCGATCTAATTCCAAAAGCATATCCTGCCTCATGGGGATCCCACACACTCGAAGCGTACACAAGATGAGGCATAACAAACGTAAAATAACAGCGCTCCTTTACCTTCTCGTTGCACATCCCAATTATTCTTTTCACGAATCCTAACTTTTTATTGGGATCTCTTACTTCCATGAAATTAAGCCAAGACAAACGGATGTCGAAAACCGGGAAAATACATTCCGATTCTCTTAATAGACCTTAACTAGTCGACGCTCCAAAATGTTTTTCCCCGAAGTTCGCAGCGGTTGTCATCGACAGTTAATGAATTGAAAAACCGGGACAGGCGGACATTAAAGTGTAAAATGGCGCGAACATCCTGTAATAACGACACGGCAACAACATGATCCACTCGGGTTTAACACCTCACCGACCTCAGGTCCGCTAATACATGACTCCTTTTTATTCCCTTTTGGAGCCACGGAAACTCGCCTCGCAGGGCCGCCCATGGTGTCATGTGATTGTATGTTGAGAGGAGTGGAATAAATGCTTTTATTATTATTATAAATCCTATCTATTCTAGCGTAC
>WURS02044901.1:0-11140 GCA_011762765.2 Rhinocypha anisoptera | reverse complement strand
AGCTGAGTGATTTTTCGGGTACCACATCTTCGTGGGAAACCACAGGCGGCACAGGGAAATGAACTGGCCCCTCTATAACCTGATGTGTGAATTTCCACACGCCCCGTGGGCTTAGTACTATGTGAGTCTACCCTCACTTAACATACCAACCTTCGGGTTGATCACTGTGGTTTGGATATATATATATATATATATTATATATATACACACACATGCATTCATAAACACATATTCATGTCTACAAATTGGTGAACAAAAAAAAACAAAAAATAAATTGAAATAGTCTACATCGTTAAATAATTTAATTTCCTTCCCTCACATGATTTTATATAAATGCTTGAGTGTCTTGGTGCATGTGGTACACCAACTATCAGAACAACAAGACTGTTATATAAATCAATGGTCCGATCAATCTTAACCAATAATTATCACTGGAAAACACGAAACTTGAAACCAGCTGAAAACATTTTAGACTGGAGGCAGCGATATGAGAGCCGCAGGGCCGTGAAATTTTTTTGTGTGGCTTGGGAGTGCTAATGGTCGACCCTGAGACAACCCCTTTTAAAAGGAAAAGGAATAGACACTGTGCAAATAAATGACGATTTGACACGCCTTTTAATTTCCTAGTGTCCTAGTTTATCTGAAACGCACCGAGACGTGAATTTCAGTACTGCGTTCGTCATTATCCCCATCTTCCAGGATATAGAGTTCTTATATAGCCGCCACTCAGGGCGACAGTTGGGTTCTTGCTTTAACCTCGTTCTTTGCTAGGGGGCGTCGATGCATAACTTAAAATGCTCATAGATCTTCTGGCTACATGTTCTTGGAACTACAGTTTGTACTATGCCGCTATGAATGCCATATGGCACAGCCTCATTTTCCCCTTGTTAAGGATCTTCTTGGAAAATAATATAGGCCTCTGTTTGTCGATCGCTAATTGCTACTTGAACTTTCTGTACAGCATCATCAGCACTTGGCGCGACGTCATGACTCGATTAATTAACCAGAAAGTAATTAAGTGCTTTTCTAATTATAAATTCTTTTTTGCAGTCGCAACTTCGCTCCCAGGTCCAGTAGACATAGTAAATATTTGAATGATGGTTCCAGATTCTAGTAATGAATATATAAAGAACCGCATTTCTATAGTTTTCCCTGATCGAAATTACTATCAATTTTACCTTGGAGAAATTTTTGATAGCGAGGAACTTCTATTCAGGGTCTCCATGCGCAATAATTTCTTGGCATTTAGTGTTTTTGCGAGAGAATAATGTTCTGAACGGTAGCATGCACACACATTGGAAATGCATTTCGCTAGTAGCAGTATTTTTCTTCACCGGATGTGTTTATGGCTATAGCCATTCAGCATCTCTTTAGATCTCAGAAAAAAAATAAATTGAACCTTCGCAAATGTTCAAGGCGGGACTTGAACCCGCAATCTTTAGATTTTTTTCGGGACCCCATTCGGAAACGCATAAGGCTGATTCCACCGGCAGGAAGCATTACTAACATTCCTGCTATTATTATTGACAATAACTTACGGTATATCACATATTTTATTATTTAAAAAATTAGGCGCTCAAATATCTGACAAGGAAGACATACCCCGACGGCTTTCCGTATTTTACTCTATCCTTTACTTTACCCTACTTTCTTATACTAGAAACTTCAGGTAATAGTATAGAATTCTGTAACAGGATAAGAAAGGGCACCTATTCATGGCAAATTAATTTGTTTAACGCATGGACCTTTTTGCCTTCAATAAACGAGAGACCAGAGGAGAAAAGGGTAATTCTATTTTATTAACATTTGGTTTACACTTGGTTTCTTCCACAAATTTATTCGGTACTACCTAGGTTTTGACTTCACAGAGTCATCCTGAGGTCACTACGGAGGATGATGACACTGTGAAGTCGAAACCTAGGAAGTATCTAATAAATTTGTGAAAAGAAACCATTAATTTATCTTTCCGACGAATCGTTACCATGTTCCCACAGCATGGACAGACGCAGAAGCAATCCCGGAAGAAATGAATCTCCAAATCCTGGACGGCGCGGAGGCCCCAACAAAGAATCCATACTAGTTTATCTTCCACGAACGTAAATGTTAATTTGTTTGGTAACCTTCAGCCCATCCACGGCGAATCATAACGTATCTCTACATAGAAGATAAAAAATAACAGTTTATTACACCGAGAATCAAGAGATCATTGTATTTGGAGGTTAGCTACATCAATTAAGTTTCAATTAGTGATCTACGTCCCAGGAAAGTGTTTGTAGTTAATTTCAGAACTGACATCAAATCAAATTTTATTTATATTGTCTCCAAAACTTCCGAAGTGGTCGTTCTCTTGGTCCTGTTCTTGGAATAAATATTATGTTTCAAGAGTCTCTGTACTTCATCCTGACGTACTAGTCGTTGTAGAAGATATGGTTTTCCAAAAAATACGGCCCTTTTCATTCCATGCGTAGCATGAGGTCTCTCGGGAAGATTTGGTTCTCCAGAGCTTTGGTTCCAGCTGGAAGAGTCCAGAGGTTTCACCGGGAATTGAACCCAAGCACCCAGTTCATTAACCAGTAGGTACTGGACACCTTTGAAAAAGACATCAATACATTTTCGGCCGTATTCATAGTTACGTTAGTCCGGTTCTAAGGCAGGTTTAAGGCTTCAGCGCTAAACAGGTATTCATAGTGTGGTTTTAGTGCCCCCTGTCGTTAGTCAGGCTAAGTATAGTTTGGGCCAAGTTAAACCAATGAAGAGCTGGTTTAGCGGTGAGACTAACGGCATTAGCTCTACGTTGACGGCTCTCCTCCTCCAGTTTTAGAAGTGTTTAAATTGCAGTAGGTGTTTTAGTAGGCTTCCATTAGGTTGAGGGCTTTAATTTAGTGAGGTTTTATATTTTAGGCGTAGCGGTTAATGATTTAAATAGTTAAAAAGGTTAGTAGATTTGTCTGAGTTCTAGGCTAAATTAGTTTGTTGACATTGTTTGTGATTCATTTTAAATTTCTTATTTGCGTTGTAATATTGGATATAGTTAGTACCATTAATATTAGGGTTAATAATTTAGTTGAATACATGCCTTATCAATTTTGTTAGTGTAATCGCGTTTGTATAATGGTTTCTTTCTTTCCTATCAGTTTCCTTTTGACTATTTACTTTCATTTTAGTATGTTGGTTTTCGTACAGTTATTATATATACATCGTTTAGTAATAAGGAACTTTTGTAGAATAGGCTTCGCAATTTTATATTTATCATTTCGTTATTATTTTCGTAACATAGGCATTTTTTATTTACATATACAACCTATATTACGCAAAAGAGAACGATTACAGAAAACATATGGCTAAAAGTGTAACTATAAAGACATTAATTAACGCTAACCAATAACTAGTAACTTAACTCCGACAAAACAAAGCCCTGAAATAGAAAATAAATTTAATTTAACCGAAAAAATAACAAACTAATAAAACCTACGCAAATATAACTAAATAATGCAAATCGAAAATTGAGCAGTAACTGAAGCAGCAGTGCGCACATAGCCAGTCCTCGTAAAAATGTGAAGGGCCGATTCAAAATTATAGAATTGTCGAGAATGGCAGTTTTGCGACGTTGCCAAACGTTGCGTATTAGCGTCACGGCGTAGTCCCGGCCTAAGTTAGTCCCACGCTTAAATGGTCACGACTAGAACTATGAATACCAAATTTTAGTCCCGGTCTAAACCTCACTTAAACCAGGTCTGAGTAAAACCTCTTAAACCCAGGTTTAACAAGTAACTATGAATACGGCCGTTTAATTTTCTTAAGCCAACTACGCACACTTCGGCGTCTTGATGTCGGTGGACTTCCACCCTATTCATTCGACAGTCACCATGTGCATGCAGATGATTTTGTTTGGGAAAGATGATTCGCCGAGGAAGAAGAAGAAGGGGTTAAAGAGGGGGAAGATATTCCGGACCATCGGTCGATCAATTTCCCTTTCTCCATACCTCCTCCCTCGGACATCTCACCAGCAGTTTTAAGCTTTAATTACTCCAAAAGCCTCCTCTTCGGAAGAAGGAACCCTTTGATGGTGTTTCAACTTGCCCCTCCCCTACCCCTCTTCCACCCCCCGCATTCCCATCCCGCTGCAGATACGGGACTTCACCGCAGTGATTTTTTTTTCCTGTTGAAGAGAGCTTTTTCCCTTCCGTTGAAAGCAATCCCTGTTCTCCCCACTCACAGCCTTTCGCAAAATAATAGGAATAAAGAAGAGAACGACGAGCCACCGTCGGAGACCCGCTACACCGCCCCGAAATCAGTCCCTGTTACCGTGGTGCCGCTGTGCTCGAACATCGAGGTTGCGACTGGCGATGTATCGAAGGGGTTCTAACACTCGATATCTTCACACACATCGATATTGGGGTTACACTTCAATCGAAGACCCGCTACATCGCCCCGAAATGAGTCCCACTCACTGTGCTGCCGTAGTGCCCGCCTATGAGGTCGGCAATGTATCGAAGGGCTTCTGAAATTCTGGAAATGGAAGATGTGCCGTGTTACTGTCATGATGAATATTTAAAATTTTCACAAGTTTCACCTAAAACATTATATTAGAGCCGTGATGTCTTAAAACGTCCCTTCTACGGCATCTCCTGTCGAAGTTGTGTTTTTATGAGCGTTAAGGCGCTACCTTCGGACGGGAGCAGGGCCATCGACATCCAGAATACGACGGCACGCGCCACCATTGGGAGGGGTCTCACTTGTCTCTTCTCGGGACAGATGATGCTTCCGACAGTGGTGGAACATTGACAGTAAGACGGTGCAATGCTAAAGGGCCAGCCAAACCCTAGACTAACTTCTAAAACCGGAACCAGACACTATCTTAATAATAAAATAAATATTTTCGATTAACTCTCTGTCAGTCTAATTTGATTAAATAGTTACACTATATTTCATCATAACTATGCTAAACCAAAAATTTATTCAAATAGTGCAATAGACTAATTTAATTTTTCAAAACTAATTTAAATTAAATAAATGGTAACAATCCAAATTGGCTGGCCCGAGAGAGAGATGCTAAATATTCCAACATTAATGCTATCTATCTCTCTCTCCCCCCTCTCCAACACAGGAACGCACGAACGACGGAAACCCCAGAGAACGCTGCTTACAACAGAAACCATCGACGACAGGGAAGTCCAGGACAGCGGAACGAAACAGGAACAGAAGGACATGATGAAGAACGCAGGGAACAATGGACTGGACGAAGGAGAGGAACACGGAGAGCAAAGGAAACAGGACCACAGGAATCAACGGGGAAACCAAAGAAGAGATGAACAAGGAAACGCAAGATAACAAGGAAAAAGAAACGACCAAAAGAAAAGGACGGAGGCGGCGGTTGTTGCCGAGAAAATTAAAAATCATTTGCACGACGGAACATATTCATTCTGGGCGATCCGGACGTGGTTTTCCCCATCCCTCGGGATCGAATGCCGGATCGAATAAAACCCCGGGTGCATAATACAAAACGCAAGACACAATCTCTCTTTGTGAACGATTTCCTTTTTAATCAACGTTACCGCTACCGCTTACTATGACGTGAACTTATAATTATTCTGACAATCCCTGAAGAGACGCATGGCCTAAAACGGGGGGCTGGTATGTTTCTATAAGGGTATGTATGTGTATGTCTGTTAAACAGTCAGCAATAAACGCTTTAAACTAACTAACTTGGAGAAATCACTTCGACCTGAAGATGTTCCCTGGAACGAGAACGAAACTGTCGTCAGCAAAAGACATCGGGGACGCGGCGGAGCACCGAAAAACCTTGCAGCACCAGTAAAGAAGATTAATGGCTAGCTAGTTAATTCTAGCATCCATTTACTAATATTTCTACGTGGCCAAAAACAGTGGCTCAACCAACTTTTTTTTACATTTTTTTCAACTAAAGGGATTTCATTAATATTTGAAGACGATGTTCTTCTCCAAGGCAAAATTTTCATCAAAAATTTATTTATGGAAATCACAATTCTTTGACTCTACAAGATTAACATATATGAAGATACAATATAAATAATTAAAATTAACCAAGGCAGTACTACCTATTTTCGCCATGGTTAACGGTTACACATAGTTCGGGGCCCTCTAAGAGCTCTGGATGGTTAGTTCCACACATTATGCATCAAAGAAATTTCGCAGTAAGGTCCTGACGAGGCTTGGACGGAAACTGAACCGTCCAACTTGATTTAAGTCAAACACGGCCCCGACTAAAACCACTAAGCATTTTAAAGTTTTTCTGCTGAAAATTTTTCGGACGGGATTCGATGAAAACTTTTGTAGCGTGAACCGGGATTAGCGAAAACTTAAAAAATCAAAGGGGGGTTATATCTGATGCGGAATTCTATGCACGGAAAATGAGATATTGATAAAATATAAATTCGCGAAAACAGTTTACCGATGGAGGAGGAGAATTGGCGAAGACCTTTGAACTGTGGTCTCTGGGAGGGATGGGGGAAATAAAATTGACGGAGAGGAAGAAAAATGGAGAGGCATTAGGTAAAAGAGGATTGGAGGTTGTTGGGAGAAATCCAAAGAGGACAGGGAAAGTGGATGGCAAACATATTTAAAGTTAATGGTATGTTGAAGGGCGTGTTAGAAGTTAGGGAAAGCGAAGCAGAGGGAAGAGGCATCTTGGATGACACGAAAGGAGGCAAGGAGAAAGCGTGGAGCTTAAAGCTGATTAAATAATTACTGTTATTAATGAAATACCAAAGGTGAATAGGGTTTTCAGAAATTAAATATCCTTGGAAGCCCGTGATATTGCGTATTAGTAGTTATACGCGTCGACTAAAATCCAACCTTTAACTAATAGAACACTTCTCAATCACAAATGAACAGATTGACACCATAAAATAAGATATAAAACCTCTCAATTTGACCACATTTTCCTTTCCTCTCGATCTACTCCCTCGTTTCCCCGTTAGTTATCAGCAAAGCTACTTCATCCAACATACAGCACGATAAACCGAACAAGAAGAGTGACTAGGAAAATGTATATCGCATTTATTCCAAAAACACTGTCACGATTCAGGAGGCGAGCGAACGTGAAGCAATCCTATCATCACCTTGGACCGGAAAATTATGAGTTGAATGATTTATTTTATTAAAGACACACTTGGTTACATTGTTCGATGGAATGAAGCCGGCAAGTTTTTCACAGGAAAACTTAAAGAGTTTCCTTAAATTTGAATGAAGTCTGGAAAAGCATTCTCAGCCAGTGAGCTTGGGGCATGAATTTATCCATGCGTATATTTTCCTTTTTTGAACGCCTCGATTTCAAATAATCCAATAAAATGTTTAATTCTCCGTAACGCTATAAGTAGCGCCTTAACGCTCATAAAAACACAACTTCGACAGGAGATGCCATAGAATGGACGTTTTAAGACATCACGGCTCTAATATAATGTTTTAGGTGAAACTTGTGAAAATTTTAAATATTCATCATTACAGTAACATGGCACAACCTCCATTTCCAGAACTTCAGAAGCCCTTCGGTACATCCTCATCAGACGGAGGTACATGATCCAAGTGAAGCAGTGCAAGGCTTATTCCGGTGCGGATATACATAAATATTGACCACAATCTCGTGGTCTTGGAGAGTATTCTAAGATATAAGAAGGTAATAAAAAGGGAAATACACGAGCCAATATGGAACACGAAAACCTTAGAAGAGAATAATATCCGGAATAATCGCGCGTCGGCGATCGACGAAAATTGGAGGAAGGAAAAGAGACGAGCACTGGAGGGGAGATGAGGAGAGAGTGACCCGAAGAAGAGAGCAGCGGCAACATCGGAAGTGGCAGACGAACAACTTGCGAGTGAGAGAACTGCTGCTGCTTCCAGAAACCCATGGACAACTTTGAGGACAATCGACCTCATTCTGATTATGGACACACTTCATAACGTGCACACTTTTGCAATGCATTCATTGAAATGATATTTGATCACGTGTTTCTGTTAATAAATTGTGAACACTGTTAAATATAAGATGCATTTTAAGTTCTTTCACAGAATAAATCTTGTTCTTTGCTGTAGCATTGTCTGTGTGCATACTATAATTTAATTCTATTATCTTAACTAGCTACAGTCCGAATGGTAAGCAAACTATTGAAATTAGGCCTCGCAAATATCCTTTATCGCTAAAATTGCTTTCAAGAATTTTACTGCCGAGAAAGATGTTATTACCGCCTTATTTCTATTTAGTTTCGGACCTATGAAGCAATTGCACAAGTTGAAGCACATCTCCTGGGAAGGGTCCTTCAGGGAAAAGAATGAGCTTTCCATCGGCTAATTGGTTTCACAAAGGCATCGGAAGCCAGAGGAAAATGAATGCCAAAGAATAAAGGTGCCGCTGGTTTGTGACTCGCTGAGGAGCCTTGAATTTCGCCGCCTTTCAGAGCATCAGCTTTAAAAAAAATCCATCTTTTAAGGTAAGGTCGAGTTTTTCTATAAAAATCTTATTAATGTGCATTTTCCGGATACACTCTTCGCAATTGTCAGCCATGATCCGTCATCGCTTATACCGCCATTCTCACTCTTTGTCTTGATTGATTTTTTAGCGATATCATGTTGCCATCAACACTATTGATGCGACCTGTTTGAACAATAGAGATGCTTTTTCAAAGTACGAAGATAATTGATCGTACTGCACAAATTATGAATCGCGTTCTGTGGACGATTTTTCCATGGAAAAAATAGGAATATACTTTCTCCTTAATAATTAAGGAAGCGCTCTCTCGTGCGGTATTGGGGGGAGGGGGGGGAGGGGGTTATTCCGAGCAGGGAATACGCCTTAGGCAAGTATTACGATTTTTACAAGCCTGATTTTTTTAATATGTTAAAAGTGTCCATTGAAATATCCTCCCTCACTGTTACATCGTGATTTGGAAAGTTGCAGTGTTGAGCAGCTCTGAATCGCCCGAATATTTTGAACACTACTGAATGTAAGACACAGAAGGAAGAATTTCGGCGAAACGGTTTAGAAGCAAGAGTTAAAGAGGAGTATTTTTAATTTTATAATTTTACTCCAAACATGGTAACTAAATAATAGTAATAATAAAGCTGTCTTTTTTATTCTGGCGAAATTATGACCGTAAGCTCCCCTCTCAGATTTAACCCTAACACCCTCGATTAAAAACACGCATGCCCCGAGCGGGACTCAAACCAGCGACCGTTAGGTTAGCAGGAGGGCACGCTGCCCACCTGTCTAAAGTCACCGAAAAGATACAGTATACCAAACACAAAACTTGGTAAATAGATACAGTGTACTACAAATATTCCTTTAAGATCATTAGACAGAGAGATGCGAAGAGAATAACGAAAATGTTCAAGAATCGTAGGGGAGGAGAGAGGAAGTCTTTGAGGAAAAATTTAACGCGGCGGGAAGTAATATCAAGGGGAAGTAAGAAGTAGAATTTAATAAAAGAAGGTGGAAACATTGACTAGCGAGATGAGACGGAAAGGGGAAGACTCGTGGAGGTGGAGAATTGTTTGGTGAAGGATAAGTTTGGTAATTTGTAAGAGCCAAACCCTTAAGCGATTGGTAGAGTGCCCCGAGGTAACAATTGTCCGCGACGCATTCAAGTGTTATTTAAATCCTATAGGATGATGTTAAACGCCTTAACTCGGTGAAAATCTCTCATCTATGTCATACATTTACGAGATGGCCCGCAAGCCGCCGTTAGGATGTGTGGCAGGCGTTGAATCCAAACTCGGCATGCATCCATTCGCGCTCACATCCATAATATTCCCCGAAAGACAATATTTTTTTATGGAAACACATTTAGTCTTTTATTAATAATGACGATACTGGAATTATGACAACAAATTTGGGATATGTTGCCACGTGGATACTGTAATAATTTTTTTAAATAAATAATAAAATTTTTCCGCAATGCATATTATGAAAAAACTGTTACTGATTTGAATTGCTATTACTTGATTGAACTGATATTAACAATTTGTTATCGTTAAATGAAATAAAATTCACTGAGGCTGTCACCTGGTGGAATTCCATAATGACACAAAACATTGGTGTTAACTTGGATGCATTTCCAAGGAAATTTATAAACACGACCGGTTGCGACGATAATCGTCTTATCGTCGAAAACGGTCGCGTTTAGAAATTTCTGTGGAAAAAACATCTAAGTTTAACACCTATATTTTATGTCATTAGATGAAATTGTCCGTCCTTTTGGGAAAAATGTTTGGAAATTAACGTAAATTTATTTCGTACGCAATAAATACGAACTACCTATCCTAATTATCCTCTTCACGACTGTGAACATAATAATTTTGTTCTCTAATGTCAAAAGGGAGGAAAATTGCATTTTAAATCTATTTTGCTCTAAGGTTTGCCATAGCAGTTAGTTGCACGCAACGTAACGGAAAAAAAACATTGCCGCACCATAAAAATACAAGGTACAAGGTTTAGAGAGTATGTACAGTAGATAAATGGTATCTATCGTCTTTAACTCTTTCCACCAACGCCGACTTGGCCGAATCGATTACACCTTCACCTGCAATTCAACTCGGAACGAAACCTTTGGGCCCCCACAATATGTCCGTGAAGAATTTCTTTAAATCTGGTAGGAAAGACTCAAGTGTCAGGGACGATGTCTATATCGCTACGATTTCATGGAGGTGTCAGAGGCGGACGTAGGCCAGCGAAAATGCGCGCAGCTGTTCAAAGGCCAGGGACCCTTCGCGCCACTTTGCCCCTCATCGCTTCGTCGAAGATGGCCTAGGTTCATCTCTGACGCGAGAAACACGTGATACTTCATCACTTCGCGCACCATACGAGTGAGCAACGAAGAAAAATCAACCCCAATAGGAGATAAAAGATGGCGACTTTTTAGCGGGAATATGTCTCGATGAATTCAGGAACTTTTTTTCTTCTTAATTTAGTGCTCCGTTTATCGTGCAGGAGGCGCAGAATTTCTATCCGTACGGCCTGCATCTCTGACGGTTGCGAGTGCTTTCGCTTCCCTACGCCTGAAACGCGACCATGAAAACGTAGCTTTATTCGAAAGGAGCTCCTCTCTCCTCCGCCTCCTGAAAAACTCAGCGCCCCCTCCCCCCCCCTCCCCCCCCCCCCCCCGACCCA
>WURS02044891.1:0-11141 GCA_011762765.2 Rhinocypha anisoptera | reverse complement strand
GCGATGATTGCGAACATCGCCGAAACCGGTCGTGTTTTGTAATTTTTTGTATCTTTTGTGGAAATGTAATAACTATTAAAAAACCATCACTCTTGAATATACTGGTTCCGGGAAAATATAATAGTTGATTAATTTGAAGATATTTTTTAAAGCTCCTGATGGGAAATTGTTGATGTCAATTGCTAAAAATTTTAATTCAATACTAGGCGATAATGAAATGTACATATGTATATACCAAGTTGAAAAATCTATGATAGGTTCTTTCAGAGTGAATTTTGGAATGAGTAACTCCACTTGCAATTCTCATTCTTTAAGCGACTTTGGTCAGTGAGGAAATATATGAAATCATACTGAGGAATTCCAAATTTATCTCCCAGACGTCCATATCGACTCATAAATATTATCTCCGCGGCTTACGGGCGATGTGGCAGGCTCGGCAAGTGATTGCGTGACGAGGGAGGAGTCGACTCTTTCTTCGGTCCGTCATTCAGGAGAGAAAGATTGTGGGAGAGAGCTAAACCATATGACAAAGCATTCCAAACACCAATATGTTTGAGGAACGTATCATTCGTGTGCGTTAGCTCCGAAATCACCATTAATCAGTGGCTATATATCCAGGAAAGATTATCTTGAGTCATAAGTTAAAGCTTCAAAAAATAACAATAGTATTAGTAGCTATCCAATTATAGCATTCAGCGTGAAAAATAATTCCAAGACGAGACCAAAAAAACATTTTTTAATTCGCTGGTGTTAACTGAATTCCTATAATTCCTCGGTAAAATAGGAAAATTTGTAGTATTCTTTCCTTGTAGTTGTATTACCTCATAGAACGCATGTTTTAAAACTTTATTTACAGCCTTTCTACTCCTTATTCACGGTAACCAGGTTTAATTAAAAGCTAGTGGTTAATATCTTTCTTTTCTCTTTGTTTTATTGAGATTTTGGTATATTTTTCTTTGTAAAAATCTAGAGGCTCCCATTCCTTTCAAAAAAACACTGCTGCACCATGGCATCGGAAAATGCTACTTATTACAAATAACTATTTCAAGCTAACACTATTGTACAAATTCAATAGTAGGTGATCTTTCAGTTCAATGCATGTTTTTTATGTTGGACGCCATTAATTACCGCTAACAATTAACTTACTTTACGGCTTTACTTTTCGTACTTCCGGTACAAATTTAGCATTTATAGCATATCAGCCTTAAGCCCGATTTCCTTCACCTCCTTTCGTGCTGTCCGTAAAATCTATTACTGTCTAACGTAACCTCATTTTCTCAACTTTTTACCCACTAAGATTATCTTTAACATCTCGTCCCCTCGAAAGGTATATGAATATATATTAATTTTTCCGTCCGCATTTCTGATCTCTATCCCTATTCCTCCTCTGTCCTTCCTAATTATTCTTAGTTTGTCCTTTTTACGTACTACATTCTTATTTCCTCAAATTACATTTCAAGTCCTCCAATCCCTCATCCTCTTTTCTCAAAGCCGTTCAGATTTCTGAGCCGAATTAGTGAAAACCAGTGAATAAATAAAAATGAGAAGAATTAGAGAAATAATAGTGATTCCTTCCTTCTTCGTTTAGGCAATTATTTTAATTAGGTATCCCCTTAGTTTAACACTCTGTTTCTTAAAAATACCAGTATCTTAAGTTTTCCCTTTTTTGATAGAATTTTGTGACTTTCTTATTTTTATTTCCTTTCTTTCCTGCAGCCATTTATTCAGTGGAATCAAATTAATTTTCACCTCTCTCTCTCAAGCAGTTAGAAGTCTTTTATTGATATGTACCGGTGGCTATCCACTTTCGCACCGCTAAGCGCTAGGTCAGCGACTTGAGAAAGAATTGTGCTTCAGAAAGCGTTTTTGGAGTGTTCGCGCTCATTGAAACCAGGAGCTGCTTAACGAACGCATGAACCAAGTACATTTTCTCGTAGGGACGTATTTAGGCATCTCACGGGAGAATTTAACTTTAATGTTAAATCATCCGATGCCGAATTTACTATGACCACCGATATTCAGATCGTCAGTTGAGTATAAGTGGAATGCAACTAATCGATTTCTTGTTAGGAACATTCTCCTGGATTGGAGAGATAAAGTTCATTTTGTTCATGTTCATTGATACTGGTATCCTTCTTCAAATTATAAGCAATTCTATCTGATTCAATCAGCAAGAAATCGGTCAATTCTTCACATTACAAAAAGAGTCTTATCCTGCAATAAGCTCACGGAAACTTCACAGTAGGATTCATATTTCAAAATTTATCGGTTAAAACTTTTATCCACAAACGTCACTTTGTGAATCAGTGGAATGTCTAATTTTTTTTACCTTATGGTCCCTGGGTCCAAAGAGGCAAAGGCTCTCAGGTATAATGGAGGAGTTTGTCAGTTAATTTGTTCATTAGGACATAGATACTGGCCATGTCCTTATATAGAAGCGAGACACCTTTATAAAAAGGTGTTTCTATGGAATAACATTAAAAATTAAACTGATAATGTAATTAAGTAATTATGAAGTTCGTACCTCAAAGAGCCAACGAAAGTAAAGTTTTATTGAAGGGATCATGAGAGGGAAGAATTTATTCCCGTGTTCCAGTACATCATGATACACCTTGTTGAAACGGGGGAAGGGTATGTTATGTCAACAGTTTCAATCTGATTTGCCTTTAAAAACATTTAGAAGATACACTTTAAATCATTTTCGTGAGGTTTGAATGGGATACAGAGTATAAGAAATCACACAAGACGATTTATATAGATTTTTAATGTCATTTCCATTATTTTCAAGGCATTGATTAACATGCAAGTCAGTAAGGGAAGAAAATGACTACTAATTCATCTGCGTTTTCCTAGCTCCAAAGAATAAGAGATATTTCCAATGGCTACAAAGACATATTAACAATAACCTTCAACTATCCGGCTTCATTAATTGACTTTTAGATTTTTTCAAAGAATACAACCACCATACATATCTTAATTGCCACCAATTTCCTCATTTAGAATTCAATGGACACTTAGACAATGATATTAGGAATGAAAGAATTTTATATATTATTCTTAGTAATTTATAGATATTTAGAATTTGTTTTTTCCATTCCCTTACCCATTTCTCTATCTCCGTTTTAACTGTGTATGTTTTACTATGATTTTGGTTGACACATGCTTCTTAAACGTGACCTTTAACGATGGAAGCTTTAGCTAAGTGCGCAAAAGCCTCAGTACGTACTACATTCAAAGGTCAATAAAAAGTACTTTTGTGACACAGAGATTTACGTAATTTTTCCATTGGCTGTTTACCGGAAGTTACTTACAATTATTCAGCGAAGACTAATAAAGCATTTACGTCATTCATCATTGACCGGCGATCGGAGACGCGCCGGTCGAGGTCGGTGTTAAAACTCTTTCCGTTGACCGATTAGTATGGGGACGTTTACCACTTGCCGACGAGCAAGGACATCAGCGTTCACCTTCGACCCCATAGCGCTTAGATCCAGATAGTAATTCGCATCATCGCTCGCGGAACTCTTAGCTGAGAGAACTACTTGGAAACATCGATAATATATTCTTTCGCAGATAATTCCGCCAGTCCATATCGAACGAAATACTACTGCCTGATGTGCATCACACGGTTTAAAAATTGAATTTTTTCCCTTATTATTTATTAAATAGAGTGTTGAAAAAGGTGGGAATGAATGGGTAACAATATCCTCTAAATGTATCTCTTGTAACATTTCACTTATAGCCAATCTAGACTAAATATCGTCAGTTATAAGGCCTTTCTTACGGAAAAATATATACAGATCCAGGTCGATGAACTTTTCTAGCTCCAGATCTCAAGTTTATATTAGCTATTATTTCAAAATTTTATTTATTTATTTAAAGCATACGATGTGTTAAAACAAAGTTAATAGATTAAATTGTATTCTAAATTTCACTTTTAAA
Source organism: Rhinocypha anisoptera (assembly GCA_011762765.2). Lineage (NCBI taxonomy): Eukaryota > Metazoa > Arthropoda > Insecta > Odonata > Chlorocyphidae > Rhinocypha > Rhinocypha anisoptera. The sequence continues at coordinate 7,199 of WURS02044891.1, read as the reverse complement.
AATTATTCAGTTGAAGAAATGAGTGGTAAAGATAAAAATTTGTTATGAATATAATGTATGATAATCTGTTAACAATATCGAATATTTTGTATAGCGTTATCAAATATTAAACGTTGCTTAAAACCAATATTTGTTACTTATACTTATAGATTTTATAATATTTAATTTTTAGCTCTTTTAATAGCTAATTTAGTAAACTAAGGATTTTTTCAATACCGCCTTTCATAATCGCAGGATACATTATTAATTAAAATCAATTTGTAATTCAGGTCGTCAAAACTATACTGAGGTGACAAGTTACACTCAGGTTTTGAGAGCTCAAAAATAAATGTTGATCATTTCATTAATGCCTTGTGACTTTCCATAAGTTTTGATTATTTTGAATTATTATCAAGTGATGGCAAGGAAGCAACTAATCATGTTAGCACAACTAAGTTTGTTTTTTGGTATATAACTTAAAGTTAAGGACATGATAGACATTGCCTACAATAAACTTGTTAATTTATTCATTTCATGTAGTCTTTTTAATATTTGTCTAATTCATTGTGGGTTGAGGGCTGAAAATATATTAAATAGTTTTTAATAGCTGATACAATATTATTCTACTTTTTTCTTTCACGTTGCAAACACCTACTAAGATATTTTGAATTAAACTTTCAGTAATTCAATTGTGTAAAAAAATATTGTCTCAATTAAATTCCCATGCATTGATAAACTCTTTCTCTGTATTTTAGAAATGTTCAATATGGTTTTTGTTTCATAATAACATTAATTTTTAAAAAATTTAAATATTTTATTTAAAAAATTTTATTATACATTTTTCCATAATGGAAATTATTTCATTAAATACGTGCCTGAATAATATTTATTGTATTTTTTCTGTATTTTCTGCTAATGAATGTTTATTTATTGCTGAGATTTGACAGCTCGTAAAAAGCTAAACTTGTAAAAAGTATGCCATTCGTCGAAACTGGTAGGTCATTTGATATTATATATCCCTTGAAATGTAACAAGAGGTTGTTTAGTAATTAAATACTACCTCTTACTGCGGAATGAGTAATATATTTAATATATTTTATACATTTTGACACCAACTTTAGAGCTGAAGACTAATATTGTTTTATATTAAAAAAATATTTAGTTGCTTCTTCCCTAAAAGTAGTCGATTAAATCTTATATGGTACAAAATACGCCTTCCACAGCTGGGTAAAGTTGTAGATAATACTCAAGTAAAAGAAATTATAAAAAAGCTGTAATTTGTACAGCTATTTTAATTAATAAATAACTTTTTAAAATTTTAATTAACATTTTTCCTTTAACTTACTAGAAGAGATTTTTATAAAATTGTTATGTATGTTACACAATTAAAAAGGATATGTTCTCCTAAATCTAATTTCTCGATACAATTGAACCTACTATGCTTGTTGCATAGCAGGATAAGTTTTATTTCAGGATAACATAATTCTTTTTGTTTTTGTCATGGAATAAAAGTTTCTTCGGTATTCCTGAAGTAAAATATATTAACGGAGAGTATTACCATACATTAAAGCTCAAAGCACTTTGAAAGATAAATACGAGCAAAGGCAAACATTTCTATTAATTATGTTTAAATTAGAGACATTAAAGTAACACGATCCTGTATATCCTCTGATTCATTCATATGTAATGTAATATCGAACATGTTGGTGTCAATATTAAAACTAACCCATAGATAAAGCAGTTATTTTATGTTGAATTCATTTCTTATTTCATCCTAGTAGTTTTCTACATATTTTAACTTTTTATTTACAGAACATTCCTGACTAAGCATCGAAAAAATTTATTAAATAAATAAGTAAGATAATCAGCATTAAGTCAGTTAATGAGGATAGATGAAATTCCGACAGAAGGAAAACAATAAAGAAAACTTTCGCGGTCTAAAATATTAAACCATAAATGTCACGTAATAAATTTACTACCACTATAACTTCTCCAATAATATAAATTATTAATGACTGAGACTAATAAAGATAAATTAGTTATTTTTATGAATTGAATGAAATTTATATTAGTTTTTAGAAAATATAAAATGTAAATTCTTTATTAATATAATACTTTTCAATTCAGTTACCTATCGGAGTAAGCGTAAGTACGATAATAAAAAAATATAGCTGATACCATATCGTATGACAAAATAAAGTTCATGTAAGAATTAAAAAAATATTTAAATTTTATCAAACGCATAATAATTTTCTAGAAAATCAAGTTAGCGGTAATTTTTGGGACAATAGTTTTACCTAACTTTAAACACATAGTGGCAAAACGACACGGTTAATAAATAGATGACACCACAAACATGCCTGATTCTTCATTACTTAAATACTGTTAGGCATCCATATTATGCCTATTATGAGATTCGATTTAATTAATACATGAATGTAACCATCTCTCTTTAAAATCTGTTGTGGCAATCTCTCCTTTCATTCTGTTCCATAGACTCAGCAAAGAACAAAATTCTAATACGATATCCATGTCACTTGAAGAAATTGTGTTCGCTGGCCGTGGCCAATTTGATAATCTGAAAATAAAAATAAAATTTATTAGAGAACGCTTGGGTCAATCCTGCATGCGGAAGAATCATAATATCCATTTCTTGAAAATAATAAGTCCCTTAAATGAATATTTTTTCAAGAGTGCAAACATCAAGGTTATCCATGATATTTTCCCGATTCTTTTGAATATGCATTGCTAAATTCAAACCAACAGCTGGCATTTCAAACTCCTTCAAGTACAATTTTTTCGCAACATTTCTTGTGTTCAAATCAACCAAATCTTCTGATAACTGATATACTCCAAAGAAGGTTATTAACATCTGTCTGCCATTTTTAAATGCTCTTGTCCACAAGTCCACACTCTGCTGCTGGTTAAGCCTGTTGCATCTCGAAGTCTATTTAGTATTCCAATACATAGAACCATAATCCATACACCAAAGCGTCCTAATCAACTCCCTACAAGCAGATGAGTAACAGCCCCACCGAGCCGAGAAGACACACGCTCAAGAGCCAACAAAATCAGATTCGCTGAACTGTGCCCCACGTCCCTCAGCATCTCCTCCCTCTCCCGTGCCCTAGTCAACTCAGTTCCGATCCCGAGGGTCGAGATTCCCTTGCCCAGGGACGGTGTCAATGGTCTCTTGACCTCCCTCAACACATCCTCCTTGGAGACTTCAACGACCAACTGCTTTGGTTTGGTGACGTCCTTTGGTGTTGGAAGTGCTTTCTCTGCCCCCTTGACCTCACTCGGCAAGCTCTCGTTCTTATTCGACACGCCTACGACCGAAGCGCCTTTTACGGCCGTGGACTCGTTCGTGGGAGGTTTTTCGGGACCTTTAGCCTCCCGGAGCAGAGAACTCTCGGTGAAGGCGACGGCACACAAAGTTCCAGACGCGTCGCTTCGACCAGCGTAGGGACCCGCGAAGTTGGCGGCCGGCAGGCCCACAATCTCCCGCCCGCATTCGCATTGGAATCCAGTTCGAGGGCTTGGGAGGGAAACAAGCGAACCGCCGCCCTCATTGGCCAACCTCAGGGACTCCCTGAGATACGGGGACGCCAGGAGCGCCGCGTCCCTCGCCGCCGAGATGGTCGCAACTCTCCTTCTTCCCAGTTCGTCCTCTCGGGCCTGCTTGAACCTCTGGTGAGAGGAGGTGAGGAAAGCGCTCAGGACGCGGAGGAGCACGTCCCGAAACCTCTCGCTCTGCTCCCTGCGATATTCTTCCCTCTGTCGCATTCTCGTCCTTTTCTCGAGCTCCTCCAGCGCCGTCTCCCTCGGAAACCTTGACTTCTTTCCCGGACCCTCCACCTCGTCGCCATCTCTGTCTTCCCTGGAGTTTTGATATCCCCAGTGATCGGAGTGGCTCCTGCGCCATCTGCTTGAATGCATGTCCTCAAGGATGCTGTCTTTTGTTCTGGCCAACTGTCCCCCATGAACTATATTCTGTAGGTTAAACAAAAGCGTTATAATTAAATAGGTTTAAACACTTCTTCATAATAAAGATCAAGAAATCATAAATAATTAGAAAAAACAACAGGGACATGCAATTTATAACTGGTTGCCGGAAGGTGAGATGTAAATTATTCTGATTGCAAAAGAAAATTCGACATGTGTTTTATATAATTTTAAATTGTATCTTCATGAAACTCTGCGTTACTAATAATAAAATACTACACCCTACTTTTTAATGGAGAACTAAATTCATTAGCAAATGTTATAGCTAATACGATTATGAAATGTTTTCACATTTTCGAATTAAATGTCGAAATTATCAATTATAATTGATATATTTGAGACAAGAAATGTCTCACCGAATTCAAATACTTTATTATATTGGTATTAGACTTTCTGAGTCAAACGCTTTAAAATTATACTTTGGTTAAAAGGAAAGTAAGGTTCTACGTAGACTTATATTAACACTATATAACATATTCTATAGTAAATAAATAGATTCTTCCGTATCCTTATGTATGTTTGTACCACTATAGGTTATCGTGTGAAAGATTGAATATTTTCTAAATTTCCTCTGCCATATGCCGTCTTTGAGGTGCATGCAAAGCTCCTGTTGATAACCATCAACTTTATGGAGCATGAACAGTCTTTCAGAGCAGTCTCTTACGTCTAAAAAATTCAATTATCAAATAGAAGGAATTATGTCTTTCCCTTTCACAACTGTGATCACTCAGATGTATCTGGGTTTAAAAAAACATGTCTGCTTGTGTTCAGTTTTTTTTGACAATCCCTCAGCCCAAAAATTCACCTCCCGGAAAACCATACTGTCTGTAGCCGATTATGCTAATTACTGCTCTACTACACCGATATCTAGGGAAGAACATAATTCCAAACATGTGCATTAATTTCAAAGAGGTCTCTCTTACCTGACGTAAAATGGTCACAGTAATAAGAATGGGCAGCCATAAAGCAGACATAAGATTCCAGTGTTCTTCTGAAAAATTGAATTAGGTGAAATAAAATTTCTCTTTCACAAAAGAAACATTACATTTAAGCTTGCAAAAATATATATATATATGTGTACTGACAGTAAACTTCTTAAACTTAATAATATCTGCTATCTCTAGCTTAATGTCAAAATAAAGATTTTAATACGAATAAGTAGCTATACCTATTGTGTTATATGGTATATATAGTTTCATGACTAATTCTGAAGTAAAATATAGATCTGGCAACAAGTAATGAAATAAAAAATAGTACTTCCTTAAAAAATAAATATTGAAAAAATAATTAATTTTCTTTTTCATTCTTCACTTTCACTTTTTTTCATACCCTGGAATATTCTATTAACATATTAAGTATTTCTGAAATTAATCTTCGTGAGGACCAAATTATTTTGACTGGAAGGAAAAGCGAATAATCTCAAATCAATGGATAATAATTAGATCAGGTTGCTTTTAAAGTGCAACTGAATACCTTAAAATGGATGTCCTTCAGGAAACGATAGTAAAAATTCTCGACCCCATAGCTGAATTCTGTGTAAAGAGTTGACCACTTCGCCTACCTTCTTGCTTATTCTTTTACTTTCTTGTTTCCCTGAATAGTGGTTTCGCTCCATATTTCTTGGAATGGTTCAAAATAACGCTTTTCCAGGTAACGATTTATTTACTGGTAAGACCCGGGTTTCGAAGGAACGCCATTCTCGTCAGGTACGACTGACTACCTGACTACCTGATAGCGGTATACCGTCGAAACCTGGGTCGTGCCAGTAAAGAAATTGTTACGTGGAAAAGTGTTATTTCATCAAGTTATTTTAACCATGTCAAACTTCCACAACACCTAAATCCACCTAATTTATCCCTCGGAATCTTTACTCCTCCACCACCATTCGAAATTCTGGAGTCCCTTTCAGTGGAGCCCTGACCTCACACGGCATACTCAACTCGTTTCCTCTCGCTCAACTGCCTTTCATGGTACTAATATATTACTAATCTGTGTCCAAACACAGTACGAAATGGCATCCCAAGGCTAAATATTAGCCGTTTTAACCGGAAGGAACACAATCAGAACCTCCAAACACACGTCTCAAAATCATAACATACCTCAATACACCAATACGCTAACAACGAACTACGTCACACATTCGATACTATCGCATTTCACAGGTATCGATACAAGACCGAGGTGTTCAACGATCTACCCTATATATTATTACCATGACTGCCTTTCATGGAAAATTATAGTTTTTGTTTCCCCTTCATCTGTCTTCCATTCTCTCTCCGTTGTTTCTTGCCGGTCCTCTCCTAACAACTTAATTATCCGATACCTTTTCTATCCCTTTCTCATCCTGTAATTGGTTTTCCCGTTTTTCCGTCTTACGCACATCCCTTTTACTTAGCCGCAGCTTTTATTTGCTATCCCTTCTTAAAACCTTTATCCCTTCCCATCTCTCTTTCCACTCCCTAGCTTTCACCACCCTTCCTCGTTCGATTAAATCCATCATACACTTATGCGTTCGTAACTTCTTTTTTCTACTTCAAATTTTACGGAAAGAGCCTGAATCAGTGGCATCAAATCAAGAAAAAATATCAATAAACATGAAATATTTTTAACAATCATAGACTTGAGGATAAAAATAAGCCTTCGCTACCGTGATGATAATAATAATATCTTTATTAGCCTGGAGGAACTTGAGTACAGTCGTACTCCAGGTCTTGCCATATTTTTACATTGCATACACAAAAGTAAAAAATTAAAAGTGTCATTAAACACACTAAAAAACAAACAATAATACAAATAAAATATATATTACTGCCGTTTTCAAAAAACTCTTTGGTACTATAATAGGCTTTGACCATAAGGAACATTTTTAACTTTTTCCTGAAGACCATCAGTGAGGTGGCCGTATTTTCATCAGGGAACCTATTGTATCGTATACGGTTGAAATGGAATGATGAGGACTCCGCAAGCCTAATATATATATATATATATATATGCACACGAACACACACACACACTTATACGTATTCATATATAGAAATAGGTAAAAAGAAAGATTCACATAACGGAGAAATATTTCGGAGCTCTCTTGCCCCTTCCTCAGTCTGAGCCACTTCTCTCAGACTGGCGAAGGGGAAAGAGAGCCCCGAAATATTTCTCCGTTATGTGAGTCTTTCTTTTTACTTATTTCTGTGGGTGAATGTGTATAAGTGTGTGCG
>WURS02044880.1:0-11141 GCA_011762765.2 Rhinocypha anisoptera | reverse complement strand
CAACCTCCTGCAATGAATGTTTTTCGGTGTGAGGGTAAGAGTCTTCGACCTCGCTTCGCTCGGTCTCGACAATAAATGTGTTACTTATTTAATACCAATGAGGTGAATTTATATAAACTTAAAATTATAATTTTTTTTATTTATTGCGTTATAATTTTTGAACCAACATGTGTGTTTTACTAAAACATTATTGGTTTTAGTGTATTTTGAAAAATTAATTTTATCAATGCAAAAAACTTACTAATTAGAAAACGTAACTACAAGTGCATAAATACCGCTATAATAGCGCTTCGGAATCTTTGTCAAATTATTGAAAATTGTAAAAATTAAAATTTGTTGTGATTAGCAACAATACTCTGGATTGGGTATAAAGCCACTACTCTTAGCGTCTTGTAAGATCACCTTCTACCGTAGATTTCAGTTGATTACATTAAATTAAACTGCTGATCGCAATATAGTGGAAGTAGTGGGATACCTCTTAGCCTCTAGTTTTATATCCATTGGTCACAGAACATCGTCAAGGACTAGCAGCAACATTAGCCAAGAAGCAGTCTCATTGTGTTGCCACGATCTCAAGACAACGCGTCATTCGTGGCAGCCTGCGAGAAAAACCAGTGACATGCTAAGGGTCTAGTTGAGGTCGGGATATTAACGACGAGGGGCCAAAAAACGCCAAAGAAGCGTTGGGATTGTCATTGAATAACATGCTAAAACGAGATGCGCACAATGGTCTAAAGTAGTCCTATAGAGAGAGAGAGAGAGAGAGAGCTTGATGTTAGAATCGGCGCCCTCATTTTAAAATCAAGCTTCAATAGCTATCCCAAAAAATGCTAACGACCAATCAACACAACTGATTTCAAAAAATTCAAGTGAATTAATTGAATTTGTTTTAAGGGAATTAATTGAATGTGTTTGAAGTGAATTAATTGAATTTGTTTCAAATTAATTAAAACTTTATTTAAAAACAAATCAAATTAAAAATTAAGAAAAATTTTAAAAATATAAATTGTTTTAACAAAAATTTAATTGTATTCAATAATAAGTTTTATTATTTAATTTAATTTTTTAAAAAATAAAACTACAAACTTGTTGTATCTGACTGTATCTGAGTTTTAGTAAATGACATTTTTGACCTGCAATTTCACTTAATTGTATAAAAAGCTGAGATCAACAGATGATGAGAGTGGCAAGAATCTAAAGATTTGCTTAGTCGGTAAACTATGCGGAAGCAATTTCAAGCACATTTTGACCCTTTCAACCATATTAAACTTTTTATACTTTTCAACTATGTTCACACTCAAAAAGTTGAATTAATAAATGTGTTTGTTATTAAAATTTTAAATTTTTTTATCCAATTTATGCGTAAATTTAATTGAATTAAAATTTTAATCTATAATCTAAATTTCTATATTAAATTTTCCATTTATAATTTTTATTTTTATAAAAAATTGAATTTATTATTAAAATTAGTTATAATTTTTTTAAAGAAAAATTATTATATAAACTAAAATTGTTATTCTCATTAAGAATTAAATTAGTAATACTTAACAAATGTAATGTCGAAAGTTGAAAATAAAGCTTGAGATAAAAACTAAAAAATGCCAGGAGTAAAATATTAAGATTAAAAATAATTTAATTAAACAAAAAATTTGAAAAAAAGAGAGGGAGAAATAGAGAGAGAGAGAGAGAGAGAGAGGGAAAGCGAAAGAAAGTGAGAAAGAAAGAATAAGAGAAAAATAGAGAGAAAGAGAAAGAAATAGTTATTTTTTAGCCCGGAACATCTTCTGCCACAAGCGTGGGAGGTGTCCAATTTAGTCCAGTTGCACCAGTTTAAGTCAGAGTGGCAAAATCGGACAGTGTACATCTACTTAAGACGTGTGTGTGAGTGTCTGTCTGTGCAAGTTTTCTAATAGACCTGGCCAATTAGCACGCGATCATTATCATTGCTTCGTCACAGGCATATCAAATCTATCTTACATCTACAGTGGGAGAGAGTGAGACTCAATTCTTATAATCTCAATCTTTTCTCCTCTCTTCACTACAATGTTCTGATGTTGCCTAAGGAATGGCTCATCGTGATTTGGATTAAAGATTGACATCGCCTTTCTCTCTCAAATACCATACTTCTTCCTGTGTGTAGATGATAGAAAGAGAGAAAGATAGAGAAAGAAAATAAATTATGTTTAACAGAATAGATTTATATGCTCAACCTCAATTAGATATCAAGTTTTAGTTGCATAGTTTTTTCTTTTTATTTTTTAGATTTTAATATAGTAAAACAACAATTTATATAAAATTTTTATTTTAATTTATAATTTAAAAATTTGGCTAAACACAAAAAACAAGTTACAGAATTCTATTGTTTAAATGTGATGTTTTCATGATTTGTACAAAATTTTAATTTTAAAATATTTAGTTAAAATATTGTTCGATAGAGGGCAGGATAGTTTTTCAATTTATTTTATAATAGTTCTCCCAAAATTTGATAAAACCTAAATTCAAAAAATAATTTAATTTTGTAATATTTTAATCAATTTTAATTAATATATATTTAATTTTAATTAATATTAAAATTTTTTAATGTATATTTGTTAATTAATTGAATAGATATTAAGAAACACCTAATTTGTTTTATCACATATTGAACTGTAAATTGATAAATGCATTAAAATTTCAATTACGAATGAATGGTTTATAATAAGTATAATAAGTAGAGGTGTAAATAAAAGTAAATTTTTCCTTATTTTACTCTGGACCTTCTTGCATTTTACCTAAATATGTGAAATGTAATAGATAAATAAAATAATAATAAACATCTAAATGTAAAACCTTAAATTTAAATAACACGCAATGAAATTTTTTTACATTTGCATGCAAGATACATTACATTATGATCAGTTAGAACGATTTCTTATTTACAAAGATTAATATTGAGAAGAATCTGGTCTGTTTGCCCACAAATTGAATGTAATCTAAATCAAAGGATCGATAAACTTTTATAATTTTGAAGTTTGTGGGGCACAGAAACAGCAGAAACCTGCTTATTTTGTATTTTAATATGAATTATGTATAACAAGAATGACTTGAACAACTTTGATTTTTAGTTGGTTTTTGCCTAAAACCGTAGATAATATGACAAATGCTGCTTCAACATTGCGCCCTGATACCTCGAGCTCAAACACAACCACTCTAATTATTATTATTATTATTGACATTTTACTTATAAAATTTTGTATATTGGAAAAAATTCTCTAATGATAATGTCGTCAAATATGTCAATCATCACCGATAATGTGATGAAAAGCAACAAAAATGAAGTAGTTTGGAAAGGTGTAAGTGAGAGTGGCACTACTGCCGTGGTCAGTTGGGAGCAATCTCTCTCTCTCTCTCTCTCTTTCTTTCTTTCTCTCTATCATTCTCTCCCCTCGTAGCAAGTAGAAGACGGTGTGCTTGATAGTAGAGAGTGTCTCTCTCCACAGTGGCGCCCACCGTGGAACGCAGCATTCGAGTAGCGAGAGCGCTGAGCTTTCAGTTTGGTGTTGGAGTTACTCCAGTGCAGACATACACTGAACACACTCACCTCACCACTTAAACCACTGGCCACTTGAACCACTGTGACACTTTAACTCTATCACAAAAAACCGTATGCCATGTGAACTTAGTGTTTTTTCCCTATCTTACCCAAAATACATGTTCACCTAGACATAATCGAATGGTGTCAATAGTGAATCACTTCAACTCGATCCACACTTTATTATTATCTTTAATCTTACTTCAACTTCTATCTTGGCGTGAACCATGTTGCCCGCCTGGCCCAGCGTGATGACTTTTTGGTTCCTGGTGCTAGGCACTCTGTGCCTCTTTTTCCCACAGTCAGTTTGGCCTGATGACTCGGTCCAATCCAGCGAAAGCGAGATTCGTCCAGTGACTCCAACCACCAACGCTCATCACATTCCAAGCTACCTGCGGAGTAGAAGAAGTCAAGGTAGGTTTTGACTATCAACATTGGTTCACTTTGTCCAGCTCCTGCGCGTCACACATTACACTTGAAGAATATAATTTTTTTAGTCCATCGGCATTGCTTACAAACGCAAAAGAACCACTCAGCAAAAAAACCATACCGCGTTTCCATAGCCAAGTGGCCTTAAAAGAAAAGCTTAAATCCGTTTTGGTAGGTTTTAAAGGTTGAGGTTTAATCTGTTCTTTAATTTATTAATTAAGTATCTTTGTTTATTTAAAAACAAACAATTCAAACTGCCATTGTTGGGGCAAAATTGCCAAATTAAAATTAGTTTTATCATTTTTTAAAATTCAAAATAGTAGAAAATAGACGCTTTTAAATCCTATTTCACCCAAAAACTTATTTAATTTATTAAAAATTCTATGATTCTATCCGATTCTTATTTTTCAAAAACTTGATAATATAAATTATGCTTGATTTAGCTAAAAACCGATTTTTAGCTTTTACTCTGAGGCCACTTTTTATGGAAGTCCGGTATAGTTTTTTCTATAAATTAAAAATATTGGAATTTTTAAGTTAAATTTAATTTTAACATATGCTTGCATTTCACGCATTTCAAATTTTTCATTATTTTTGCATTTTTTCAATAATTCGATTTGCTTTAATTTTTATCTTTAGTATTTGAAATTTGAAAGCAATGTTTAATTAATCAAAAAATTTGAGTCAAACTTAGCAATGCGTTGTTTGAATCTCAGAAAATCCTTATTAACATTTCAAATCCACTTACATAATTTTGACAGCGTTAAAAAGTGATCAACACATGTACACAATTTGCAAAGCCACTTATCAACCACACACGTGCTGATTAAATCAAATCCAGTGTTTACTCTCTACTCTATGTTTTGTTTTTGTTTTTTATAAATAAATTTAGAATTCGAAAAAGTGAAGGGATCAATGATTTTTAAAATTCAAGACATAAATCACTTTTGTTCTGCTTTATGTTGATCAATAGCTCATGTCTGTGTGTGTGATAGAGATTTGTGATCGAGATTTGTCGCGCAAACCCGCTTTCAACCTTGACTCAAGTGTCACGTTGAGCATTAAGCTGGGATCGGGGTTTGAGACACTTTGAAAGACTTATCGCAAGCTAAATCGTTCCTGACGAAAACGATGACTCCGATGTCCAGTGCGTTATCTCTTGAAATGCACTTTGCATCTTGCTCCCATCTCCCTACTTTGAATTTTTACTTTACATAAATACACATCGAGTTAGACAGAGAGAGAGAGAGAGAGAGAGAGAGAAAGAGAGAGACAAAAGTTTGAAACTGAGGTATGTACACGTTATGCAATCAACACGTGGATAACACATATCAGTGCATGTAAATAAACTTTTTTTTAATTTTGAAAAATTACACGTCACGAGTAGTAAATTTAGCAATCTACAATTGATATTTTAATTTTTATAGCCCTTTTGCTCTACCTTGCACAGTATTTAGAGTAAGGACCAACTTACGATCCAATAGCACATACGTTGACTTTGTGAAAAAAACTATGTGAGAATAAGCTAGAGAATAGCTTTTTCTATTCTACTCTCACATGTTTTTTCTATAAATTTTAACATTGATGTATTAGGTATATCTACACATATTAAGCAAATTAAATTAAGTTAAGAAATCGGGAGATTGAAAGCTGAGATGCGCACGTTATGCAATCATCACTTGAAAAATGATATTGCATATGACTTCTTGTAAACACACTCAATCAACTTGAAATTACGCGTTATGTGTATTATATTAAACATTTTAAAAATTCATATTTTGAAATTTTTAATTATTTATTAATTATCACGTTTCAGAAGTGTAAGATGAAAATTGACATAAAAAGCAGAACAAGTGAAAGAGAATGAGAGGGAGAGAAATAGTTAAAGAAAGTGTGAATGATAATCTAAATCTTAATTTTGAAATTGCTTAATATTATTCGCATAATGGATTATATTAAATTTTAAAAGTGTTTTTACATGCAATAAATGGGCTATCGTGTTTCATGTGTAAATTGCGTAAATATTGTGCAAATATAATTACTTTTAGTTTAAAAATAAGTATTTTAATTATTTCTCAATTAAATTGTGTAATTTTAATTAGTAACTCTAGAACAATTGATTCTTTTAATGATAATAAAAATAAAGGTTTAGTTTAACAAAAATAAAAAATTTATTGCTTGAACATTAAGTTGAAAATGCAAATAAAATTTTTGCTTTTTTTGATTTTGATTTGATTTAACCTAAATGAAAGAAGCATAACCAAATAAAATCTAAAATGGGAATAATGAAATCATCTAAATCACTCATTTCTATTTTTCTCTTTATTTTTATCAGTTTCATGATTATTTTGATTGTAGGTAGTTTTATATTTCGGCCTCATCTAAAAAAATAATAGTAATAAAATTCAACCGCTTGATTCACATAAAAAAGTTCTTATATGCACATATTAATAGATTTTGGGTAGATGAAATGTGTTGGATATGGAATGTGAGTGTATGTTTGCATATAATTTAGATAAAAACAAATAAACTATCACTATCAATATTATTTATATGCGAGATGTGTGTGTGTGTTTAAATATAGAAAAAATATATGAGTTTTGTTTTATGTCGAGTTTCAAGATCATTAAAATAGATTTTCATATTTCAAAGGCACTTTATTTTGACAGGAACGAACTCACGTATATCAACGTACTTTTTCCACAGTGGTGATCGAGGTTAAAGATTATCTCAAAACATGATACCACTCAAACTTTTAAGATGGATAAGATGTCAATTTTCACAATCCCAAGTGATAACATGCAAACACACACACTCACATTCGCATATATAGACACCGAAAAAGAACGCATTTTATCACACTCTCATCTCTGCTTCATTAAATGTTAATCAATCACAATTTGTAAATATATATAAAATATATAAATATATCTCTTGCTTTCTCTCCATCATGGTGTTATCATCATCCTACAATCTGTAAGCTTGGCTAATAGCGGTTATCGGATCGTCATCACTCTAGCCAGTAGCAGGTTGAGAGTGAGTAAGAGAGAGAGAAAGAGAAAGAGAGGAAAAAGTGATACGAGGTGAGGTGCGCAATTCATTCAACACACAAATGACGATTAATTGGTCAATTAATTATATTTGCTTCATCTTTATGCTTGATATATATCGATGATATGAAAAGAGGCTTACACCTCCAGTGCTAATCCAGTGCTTCTGTTGTGGGTGGCACATCTGATAACTTGTAGTTTGTTTGTTGCCACCGACACTGTCTGCAATCTCTCTCTCTCTCACTGTTTCTCTCTCTCTCTCTCAATCTCTTTCTAACTCACTCATACTCTCTCTCTAACTCCCTCTCTCTCTCTCTCTCTTTGTTTCTCACTTTGTCTCTCTCTCTCTCTCTCTCTCTCTCGCTGTCTCTCAATGTCTCTGTCTCTCTCTCTCTCTTTCTCTGTCTCTCTCTCTTTCTCTGTCTCTCTGTCTCTCTCTCTCTCTCTCTCTCTCTCTCTTTCGGTGTTTGATTAGTTGTTGGATTGACCAAAATAACAGTCTCGGCAACCACAGATGCGTTTGCAATGGCGACGATGTGCAAACATATATACAAGAAACAACCTCCCACTTGAATCACCATCCGAGTTTGATCGATGGTTCCACACACAGGTGTTTTATCAGGTAGTGAGAGAGAAAGAAGACAGAGGGATAGAGATAGTGATAAAAAAATATAATATAATAAAAGGGCAGTTTTTAAAGTGGACAAAACGAAGCAAACATGAGTAAGAAAGTAAACGTAAAAGTGAGAAATAGAAAAATCCAGTTAACAGAGAGAGAGAAAGAGAAAGATGGAAAATAAAATATATAAAAATAATAAAAGAGCAGTTTGTAAGGGAACATACTAAAACATAAGATAGTAAATGTGAAAGTGAGAAATAGAAAAATCCAGTCAACAGAGAGAAAAAGAGCGAGAGTGAGAAAAAGTGAAAGAGAGTGAGAAAGTGAGAGAGAGAGAAAGAGAGAGAGAGAGAGAGGGAGAAAGAAAGTATTTTTTTAATATATCCCCTAGTGTCGCATATGTGATAAATGCAATATACCTGATGGTCAAAATGTTTGCTTCGGCGGTCTCAAAAAGGTGTTTTTAAATTGCGTTTAGTTCGCTCTTATAAACTCTCTCTCTCTCTCTCTCCCCATCAACGATAAATAACCAAATCCATCACTTACTCACACTACTGCTGTGTGTGTGAGTTGATGGTAAACATTTGCACAAACTATCCCCCTACTTGGCAACTGAGATAGGTGATATATTTATAAATATATTATTATTATTAATTTTAAGAAATAAAGTCAAACACACTTGCCGACTGACCAGTAGTGGCAAGGTAAGGTTAAAGTGTTTGAGCGATACCGCGAGCGCGTCACCTTAAAATAGACCTAAAATGAGATTAATATATCGCTACTATGCCCGTACAGTGTTTTGCTAACTCCTTACTCCAGTCTTAGTTTCTCTCTCTCTCTCTCTCAACGCTTATACTGAGTAATCAACCCTAATGGTGATGATTGGCGCAAGTGCCAAAGATGTCTATCACACTCAATATATCTCTTAGCTATAGTTAACTAGTTTTAAATTTTCAACTTTTTTGTTTGTTTCTTATTTTTCTTTTTGAGAGTTAAAGATTTCTTGTGATTATTAAATTTAGTAACTAAATATATATAAATATAACTATAATCTGTGTTTAAAAATCTAAATTTGTAAAAACGGGTTAATTCGGTTTTAGCCTGGCAACGTTTTGTTTAATAATAATAATGATAATAATAAAAACTTGAATATATTTAGCATATTGGGATATAACTTTAAAATTATGGATATAAATATATTTAAATCAAATTTTTTAAATAGATTGGCCCCAAATCAATTGACCAAGACCAAGTGGAAAAGATCACTATTTTTAGCATATATGCATGTGGTGCAATTAATTTCCATTTGTAAGAGTGAGTAAGTGTCAGTATGTGTATTTAAGATAAATACGCTAGATTTCACACGATGCCAATCGGATTTGGATAGTGTGTGTATGTGTGTGTATGTGGATTACGTGTGTAATAAAATCTTGATGGAAGGATAGAAAAATATGGTTGCAAGAGTTCACATCGTAAACTAAACAAGTGCAAAGTTGTGATGCAAAATATAACTTGGCATTTGATGTGTGTGAGTATTTCGGTGGAACTCAGTGGCTTTATTTCTTATTTTCAATATTTGTTTTCTCCCATAGAAAATAAAATTTAATATGGCTTCAATAGCAGATTTCATTGTTTTTTCTATCCTTTGCTTTTACTTTCTCTTAATCTAACTCAGTTGTGTGCTAGATGAAATTGTAAGGTCAGATTTGCGTTTGAGATTCCGCTCACCCAAATGGATCATCATCATCTCCAAATTATTATTGATGGTGATGAGTGTTTGTTTGTTCCCCTTCTCTCTCCCACTCATTCTCTCTTCTTTTTTTCTGAAACGCGCCAATGAGTGCCCCATGTCCTCATAGAAGACAACCAAAGCTGGCATACTTGAAAATTCAAACACACACACGCACTGGTGCACTTGTCATCTTCATTCTCTCTCTCTCTCTCGCTCTCTTAGTCCTTTTTTCTCATTCAAGATGTCTACTCTTTTGATAGCTCCTGTGTCTCTGGGGTTTGTATGAAAAGAAGAAGAGTGCGGTTGGTGGCTCAAGAAGTGTCGCGACAGCCTTGACTTGTTCTACTTAGAGAGAGAGAGAGAGAGAGAGAGATGTCGAGCGCATCGATCCCAAGTGTGTGCCCACTTTACAGATCTTGAGACACTATACGCGTGCAAACAGATCACACACTAAAGTCTCATTCTCTCTCACTCTCTTTCTCTTTCTTTTTTCTCTCTTTCACTTTCTATGTTATCTCTCAACATGATAAAAACAAAGTGCATTAACACCTTTGTTTGGAGGCAAACCGCAAACTTTTTTACAACTCCATTTTCATTTTTCCATTTAAAGAGCGCTTTTGAAGTAAAAAAATAGTTGAAATTGTAATTTTTTCTAAATTTGATTTATTTTGTAAATTTACACGCACATTAAACACACCGCTATACACATACACATACAAGCACACATAGGTTGTGATGCTATTATTGCGCAAATTGATTTAATATGGCAGCTTGTCACCTGTTCCTTCATTTTGACGGACTCTCGGGTGCTTGCGTGCGTCTAACAAGACCCTTAGGACAATACATATAAGTGAGAGTTGAATTAGAAAGAACACAAGAGACGAAAGCGATAGTAATGGTGAGATGCGTAAGGTTTTCTCGTTTTAATTTAGCATTGTTTTCCCTACTAAAGCAACCGCAACCGATGAGGCGTGAAAGTCAATGTCATCATTATCATCATCTAATAGCTTATATCATTTGGCATCTTGTGGTCAACATATATATGCCAATATGATATATGTGCGTGTCACTCTTTTTTAATGTTCAATTGTGAGATTGTGATGGCCAACTGATATCAAAACACACGTGGGACAAACACTACTACTCATCACCGTGTGGCCCATTTGAGCTTTTGGGTTATCCAGTGATGCGTGCACGTCTGGTGCCTTGCGCCATGTTATGCGGCGTTTCTAACAAGATGGATTAGCATAATCGATCTACGCCACTGACTTGAGTACGTGTTAGTGTGTGTGTGTGTGTGTGTGTGGATCGTGCCTCCGATTGGATCGCATTTGCGAGTGAGACGTGAGATGCATTTGAGGATGACACGCGCCGGTGGTTGTGATGACACTGTAGACTGTGACCCACGGCGTTGATGCAAAATCTACAAGGCCACAAATCTTCAGAGAGATTTGAGAGAGGAAGAGAGAGAAAGAGAGGTCAGTACCGATGATCATTGTGCACACATTCACTCATATATAGCATTCATAGATTTCTCAGAGAATTATGATTCCAACGCAGCCCCACAAATTAGTACATATATTCAAATGTCGCCAACCGTCATTATGGCTAATTAACCAATCAAACCAAGTCACGCTTATGAATGTAATGAATGACACGAGTTGAAAGGGGGAAAACAATCGGTAATCAAACAGATGAGATATGCATCTTGCAAGTGGTGAGAGAGAAAGAGAGATACGA
>WURS02044869.1:0-11141 GCA_011762765.2 Rhinocypha anisoptera | reverse complement strand
GCTGTTTACCCGGGGTGCTTAGCAGGGAGAGAGAGAAAGAGAAAGAGAAAGAGAGAGAGAGAGAGAGAGAGAGAGAGAGAGAGAGAGAGAGAGTTAAGGTGCCTAGTGTGCTACTGTGTGTTGATTATTCAATTAGCGTTTGTGCCACTGTGGAAGTCATCACCGCATGCAGAGTGCCGCATCGACTTTTGTTTGCATTTTGATCTCTTTCTTTCTTTCCTCTCATTTTCTACCCGGGAGGTATAAAAATAGCTAATGGATTCGGCACTGATTATATCATCCGTTGTTGGCGCTGGCTCGTTTTTTGATTCTGATCTCAAAGCTCAAGTCAGGTAATGTCCACCAAGCAGTATACTATAGTAGTAGTAGTAGTAGTAGAAGTACCACATGAACATTGTGAGTACTCGTTGACTCACTCACACAAACTCACACCATAAGCTAACTATTTCTGGATTGGCACCTACAATGGCGCCAGTGTCAGTGGCTTTTTGGAGAGGAGTATAACAGTCGAGTGGCCACTACGCAATGGCAATTCAATTGAAATCATTCTCTCTCACTCACTTACTCTCTCTTTTCCCTCCGGTGAGTTCACTTCTCACAAACGAATGATGTCACTGGCAATTGGATGCTATTTTTACTGACCACTATGTCTGTCGAGCAATGCTGGTGTGTGTGTGTGCATCTCTGTCACCATCATATATATATATGATGATACTTTACAGGTTCAAGACAAAACAACATCACTGAAAACCTGTGAAGAGACCTAGAGTGGTAAAGTTAGACTCTCCAGTGGGGGGAGAGAGAGAGAGTTTCCACTTGCAAGTGAGGGGGAGAGGAAAGTTTGAAATGACATATGTATATATGTACTAATACTTGTTTCACTTGCCCCTTGATGTTGTTATGTTTTCTTTGATCATAAATTTTTTTTGTAATATAAATAAATAATGTTAATCAAGTGTTATAAAATTGCCTTATAAAGCAATATTTCTCCCGTCTTGTTTCTGTTTTTCACGTCGAACAGGCCAAAGTTCTCTGCATCGGGAAGCGATGATGGTGGCACGCCAAAGTGCGTCTACTTACCAATCGTCACAACCAACCGGAGCTTTCCCGTTCTGCCCACACGCTATCGGAATCATCAATCTTTCCAATTGCCGTTTGATTGAACCAATCGATTGATGAGCGCAAACGCCGTGCATCAGCGACTCAATCAAACTTTGATGACGATGATGATAGTCATGGTATAATCAATATAAATATATCAACACCAAGACAAAGCATGAAACACGCACCACGTGTCTCTCACTCCCCCCCCTCTCTCTCTCTCTCTCTCTCACTCCTCACTCTCTCTCTCTCTCTCTCGCTCTCTCTCTCTCTCTCTCTCTCTCGCTCTCTCTTTCTCTCTCTCTCTCTGTCTCAGAGAGGAAAGGTAGAATATTGACCACCACGTGAGACTGGGAATTGGCACTAGCTGATCGATAACAGTCCACCTGTTGATCGATGATAATTTTACACGTAATTGGATCTCCGTAGTGATTGATATGAAAAAACAATTTTTATTTATAGATGCAAACAAATGATATCCAATTATATTGAAATTTTAATAGCGAAATTAACACAAAAGCCCAATTCGTTTTGCCAAAAGTCGACAGTTTCCGGGACAGCCGCGTCAAGCTCATCTATCGCAGATGATATATTGCAATATATTAAGAAGTTGTTCTCTTAACTATTTTTCTCCCATCTATTACCATTGGTTCTCACAATTAATTAGAGAGAGAAAAGGTCTAGCAGATGTCATTTTGTGTTTAAATTGAAAAAATTAGCTAGCATCAATCAAGGTGGAGATTTACATAAACTTACAAATATATATATTGTTGCATATATTACTTGTCGCGAGAGTGTGGTCATGACAAATAGCACCTTCAACTTCACCTTAGGTCTTCTATTCATCTCTCACACTTCTCTCTCTCTCTCTCTCTCTCTCTCTCTCTCTCTCTCTGACTCTCTTTCCCACTTTTCACTGTAAACCCACAAAATTAATTGCCAAACAAGTCTACCGAAACTAAACAGAAATGTGTATGTGTGTCCAGTTGACTTCAGTGACATCCTTAATCCTTCTATACACTCTCACTACTTGCTAAATGGATGCAAATTTCGAACGCAAATCTCGCGCAATCAAGTTGCACACATTCACACACACACACACACCTAGGTGTGATGCGAGTGATGAGGATAGAGCACGGATCTCATCTTATCGTGTCTGATGACCGTTCTTCAATAGATAGATCCACTTTCTCCCGTTCATCGACTTGTCTCTTTATTATCACTCCTCCTCTTTCTTCTCCTCCTCCTCCTCTTTCTAATCTCACGTTCTTTCCTCATCATCATCATCATCTTCTTCTTCTTCTCCTCTAGTTAGTCTCTCTCTCTCCATTTCTATCTTTCCCCTTCACTTTCTCTCACACTCTCGGTCTAGTGATAGTCTGTTTTATTTTTTGTTCGAATTTAATTAACGCTCATCGGAAAGCTCTTCAAGTGGCTCTCGCGTCGGTGGCCGACTCGACTCGACTTTCTCTCTTTTTTCATCTCTCTCATCTCTTTCTTTCTCTCTCTCTCTCTCGGCTCGGGCTCGTGTCCCGACCGACTGACTCTCCACTTTACCGAGTTTCCCCCTCCCCCTCTCGATCTAGTCAGTGTGTGTGTGTGTTGATATTAATGGTTGATAAAAAGCGTTGCGTGCAACCCGGTGGTCGACAGTGGACAACGTTGGATCTCACATACACACACAAGCACACCACTTCGTTCCGATTTTCATATAAATAGAACAGTTGCCGGACAGTGGTGCGGTGTTGTCCACTTGGTCTTGTCGCTTTCCACTGTGTCTTTGTGTGTATCTGCTGTGTGTTTGGTGTGTATGTGTATGTAGTTCTTTCTTCTCATCTCTATTTGGTTCCACGAGTTCACCTTCATCACGGTCATCTCAACCTACTCATCTCATTTTTCACATTCCATCATGGCTACCCTTGCAGTAAGTATCATTTTAATTGTTATTTATAGACCCACAGAAAATTTGAGTTAGATATGCTAGATTTCACACGTATCAGCTAAGATTTTTCTCAAGTTTAGTTCAAAAATTGTAACCTTAACATTATCAAACTCTGAGGCGTATATAAATATAATATATTGTGTAGGTTTACAACCTTTATGGTTCAAAGTTTGAAGTGATAAAATATTGATTGTTTATGATCATTTATTGCAGAGATGGATTGCACTGGCCTTAGTGCTTCACTCAGCACACGCCTACTACAACGGTCAGTTGGAGCAACAGATCGAGCAACAGCAAGAAGATGTGATGCAGATGAGCAGTCAGGAACAGCAAGCACCAGACGAGAGTCAGTATAACGAGCAAAGCAAATCGTACGGTGAGGAAGGCTCCTCCTCGGGTGGCTACGACTCGATGAAGCCGATGAGCAAGATCACCTCGATTCCATCGGGTTCCATGTTCAGTCTCAGTTCGGACCGATCCAACAAGCTCGAGTTCGAGTCACCGTACGCCAAGGAGCCCTACTCGATCGTGTTTCGCACCCAGTCGATGCCGGTCAAGATCAAGCAACAACACCAGACAATGCCGGCACCCGAGGTGGAGTACGTGCGGTCGCAGGAGGAAGCCCATCGAATCAAGCACGAAGTGATTCGACCCGTGATCCAAGAAGTGCACGAGATTATCCAGCCATATCGACGTGTGGTGCAAGAGGTTCGACCAGTGATTGAGAACGTGCACACCATTGTGGCCAAGGGTGAAGGTCGTGGCGGTTCGGGTGGTTCCGCCGGTGGATCTGGTTTCTCTTCCGGTGGTGGTAACGGCAGCGGAAATTCTGGTGGAGGATACGGAGGCTCCAGTGGCCTCAAGGGAGCCTACAGCGAGCAACACACACGTTTCGTGCCACTGCCACCTCAGTTCAGGCCAATAATGGCACCATCACGTCGCAGCACCTACCACCCGTACCGCCACTCTCGTCACCAACGGAACTAATTCACCACTTCCTGTTGTGCCACTGGCTGGCTTATTTATTCATACTAGCTCCCAGGCACACTCTGGTGCTCACATTCTTGCCTTTTGTTGTTGTTGTTGTAGGTTAATTAATGCTTATTATTAATTAGCTCGTCAGTTCAAGTCAGCTAACGCGAGGTTATTTTGACCCCATCTACAGATTAGAACGGTGAAATCACACTCGCTTGTTTCTAATCGAATCCACAAATCTCCTATCTTCTCTCTCTCTCTCTCTCTCTCTCTCTCTCTCTCTCTCTCTCTCTCTCTTTTCTCATTTGCCTCATCATCAAACCATCTAGCTCCTTCTCTTACTCTCATATACTTTTTATATACTTTCTCACTGTTCAAACACTAAATAGACTTCTTATACCATCACACACACACATTACTTACCATACGTGTAAAATAACTTATTTTCTAGCACACAAAAAATAAATAAATAAAAATTTTCCTTCTTATTTTCTTGCACACTTGGTTTGGCAAATTGGACACGCAAAATCACACGCTTAAATGTGATTATCATAGACCGCCATCAATTATTTTTAACAAATATATATATATTCATATCTCTACATGACTCTCTATTTTACCTGAAAAGAAGAAGAGTGTTTTTTAATTTATTATTAGTTCTAGCTCTAGTTAAACTAGTTTTCATTAAACTCTGGAGGCTTCAAAAAGTGTTCTAACCGAAAACGGTGGCCATCTTGATGGTTGTTACGAGCTTCAAGTAGATTAGCCATTCTAATTTTGGGATTCACACACACACACATACTCTCTCTCTCTCTCTCTCTCCTCTCAATTTCGACCTGTTTTGCCACTAATTTGTAATCTTTAAAGTGCTTGCTTAAACACGGTGCAAGGTAACACTTTTTTTTGTAACACGGAAAATTGATTCCCTACTGTGTGGTATAAAAACTAAGAAAAATATAGAGAAAAAGTATTAGTTACATTTGTGTGGCATAAAAACAGTATAAATAAAACAAGATGATTAAAACAAAATTAAACCTTTTTAAAATTAACAAAAATGAGAGAGTATAAAAAATCATGATTGTTAAAACACGAAACTTGTGACTTTGAAATATAAAGGTTAATTATACAAATTTTATGTTTAGAAAAAACAAAAATAGTAATTACTTTTTTACGAGAAACGTAAAAATAAAAATTTTGAAAGAAAAGTAGATTTTCTCATCACCGAAAGATGGCGTTACTTGTTTCTTTATTTACAATGGTGCTTTTCTGGGGCACATACAATTTTCTTATTGTTTTCTTCCATAGACTGTTGCGTTACCTAGCGGTAACAGACGATTGTGTTGTTTTCTACAGTACTTTGCGTGTACCCCTTAAAAATTTGCTTCTGATTATTTAAATTGCGAAAACCGTGTTCAACGTGGATTTTTTTGAAAAATGAAGAGTAAATGTGATACGACTGAGTAACTCCGTGGCCACTAGATGGCGCTACGGATCAAAGATTTAATTCGATAGAAGCGGTTAGTACACATTTTAAATGAATTGCCAGTTTTAAATTTAGATGCAAAGCATGCTCACGCTAGCAAAAGCTTCGATAGAGTGATTCGAGTTGCACACTTATGTTAAACATGACTTTAGAAGTTGTTCACTTTAAAAGAGTGTGGACCCAGAATTTTCTGGAATTTTTGCGACAATTTTCCCAAATATCTAAGATTGTAACCGATTTAAAGAAAAATCTTCTGTTATATTAATGACAAATACAAAATTTGTTGGTTTTCTATGCCCTATTCTATACTTAGACAATTTCATGTCCTGCCACTCGGTCATTTTGCACTGTAGCAGTCACGCTACTTCCACTGTGCTTAACCGATTCGAATCCAACTTTTGTTGTTAAGATTCGAATCTTATTCCGATTTGATTCGAATGTTGTACATAACTTTTATTATTCTCATTCAATTTGATTCAAACTTTCAAACTTTCAAATTCTCACTTGATTCTATTTGAATTTTTTTGCATATTCCTTCGAATTATGATAACTAGAGTTTGACCTCGGCGGCTTTGTCCCCGTTTATTTACAAGAGAGCCGGCGCTAAAGCGCCATCTTTAAATATTTATATGAATTTCCAAAAGTTAAAAATAAAATATTCTAAAGTTAAAGCTTGCTAAAAATTGACAAACTTTGTACAAGTTTTGGAATCCTAAAATCTCTTTAAAACTCTTGCATAAGTTTTTCTTAAATATTTTAACATAGCGGGGTTATGTTGTTCAGTGCACATGTTATACTTTCTCTCTCTCTCTCACTCTTATCGAATACCTTAGATTGATGTGTGTGTATGTATCAGTCAGTGTCTTGGTACAAACTTGCAAAATTTAACATAACCCACAACAAGTCATTTAGATAAACTCAAATGTTGGTGTTGGTGATGATGATGATGATTACATCCATATAGATACAGGATTTGAATCGAAACTTATTAAATAGTAATTAGGTGAACATTTATCTTTTCTATGAATCTTTTTTTCGCATATCTTAATGGGTGTATATATTTTCGAAAGTGTTGGCTCTAAAGTTAGACAAAAATAAAAGAGGAAATTGTTTGAAGATAAATTTGTGAAAAGGAGATTAAAAATTAAAGAAAGTGATTTAATGGTTATAACTGAAAATTTAAGTAAAAAGTGATGAATCTCCTAGTATAAATTAATAATAAGTATGGCAATAGTTTTATATTGTCAATTTTCTACTGACTATTTTGACTATTTTTTACTTTCGGCCACACTTCTCGCACATGCGCAGTTCGTATCGAATTTTTACCCGATTCGAATCTAACTTTCTGTGTCACACTTCGAATTCTAACTCAATTCGAATCTAAGATTCTGTATCACACAGGTAACAAGGGTAAAACAAAAAGTTAGATTCGAACTGCGCATGTGCGAGAAAATTCTTACTCACTTCGAAACTAACTTTTTGTGTTACCCTTCGAATTCGAGTTAGAACTCGATAGTTTTGGCTACATTTTTTTACAAAAGGCATCTAATGCTTTAGCGAGTAAATTTTAATTAGTGATTAGTGATCGTGATTGATTGGATGTAATTTTTCTAGTGCAAAAAAGGCACACTTGCATCTAGTAGCAAGTTTTGACTTCAACTCTACCCAAATCTAATTAAAATCTAACCACAGGTTGAATTGTCATTCTCACATTTATCTTGATGATTACTGCAGATCACAGGACAAAATCAAAAGACAAGATCTCTCTCCTCTCTCTCTCTCTCTCTCTCTCTCTCTCTCTCTCTCTCTCTCTCTCTCTCTCTCTTTCTCTCTCACCTTTCTCATTCTATCTCTTTTTCGATAATTTCTCTCTTTCTATTTCTCACTTAGACACAATCACACCTAGACATCGCTTGTACAATCGCATTTTTAAAATTTATTTCTCTCTCTCTTTATCTCTTTCTCTCTCTCTCTCTCTCTCTCTCTCTCTCTCTCTCTCTCTGAGTTTGGTTTATTTATAAAAGTGCATTAGTAGAGTGGACATTGCGCCAAATGTGATAATCGGACTGTGAGCATCGCAAAAAGTTGGATGCGTCTAAGTCAGTCTCAAATCTAAATCACTGTCAATCGGGCCAAGACACTTGCTTATGTCAATCAACAATCTACATACACATACATATGTACGTAAAATCTATAACATCGAGAGGAAAAAAATAGAAATTAAAAAAAACGAGACATCGGAAAAGCATGAAAAACAGATCACTCACTCGCTCTCTCTCTCTCTCTCTCTCTCTCTCTCACTGCAACGTCGGAAGAGGATTAGTCATCCGATTAAAGTAACTCTAAAGAAAAAACGTTTACTGTTTTTTTTAATTTCGGAAAATTATTTCAAATCAATTTGAAGTGTGAATTAATGAAAAGTCAATCGTGCAATTTAATGTGTAGTTAAACTTTTGAATTTTTTTAAATTAAAAAACATTACATACTCAATATTTGATCATATTTGTATCGAATTTGTTAATCCAAGATTAAATAGATGATCTCTCTCTTTCTCTCTGCTTTAATAACACTTAATCATCATCATAGCAATTTTCAAATTTATTAGCAAATAATAATAATAATAATTATTATAATAACAATAACGACACTAATCAAAACTTGAATCTGGATATAAAGGTTAGGTAAACACTGTTGAGAGAGAGAGAGAGAGAGAGAGAGAGTTAAAGGGGAAAAAGGGTTAAAGTAATCTACTTCACCTCTAGCCACTTGAATGCCATCCACTTGATATAGTGAAACTTCTACTTTATTAATAATAATAATAATAATGTTAATATCATTGAAAGATAAGATATGGCGTGGGTTGGATCAATTCAAGTTTCTGTACTTGAAACAATTTTTTTTCAACAAGAATAGGGAAGTTGTTAGACCTCTCTCTCTCTCTCTCTCTCTCTCTCTCTCTCTCTCTCTCTCTCTTCCATCTATGAGATTTTTTTATAAATTTTTCTTTTTGTTGCAATCTTTTTTAAATGTTTGTCAAGTTTTTTCTTCTTTTTTCTTTCTAGCACTTTAAGTCTCTCTCTCTCTCTCTCTTCTGCTTCACACACACATAAGCTCATTTGATAGATGCAGTGGGCAGCATTGCATTACGTTTTGTTTTTTGTTGCACTCCTTCATTTTCAAGATATCACTTGACTTCTACAGTTGAAAGAGAGAGAGAGAGAGAGAAAGAGAGAGAGAGATTGAGTGAGAAAGAGAGGAATTAAACATCATCACATCGAGACACGTGGGACAAACAAAATTGCTTTTAACGACTTTCTTACTCTCTCTCTCTCTCTCTCTCTCTCTCTCTCTCACTTTCACTTTCCTTCATTCTATCTCTCTCTATTTTTCGTTTACAAGTTTTCATAAAATTGAAATTACAAGTTTCTGGTAGAGAGAGAGAGAGAGAGAGAGAGAGAGAGAGAGAAATAGATTTGTCATCAAATAAAGTTAGCATTATCATCATCAAGATGATATCACACGTTCATTTTTATATATGATGATGATGATGATTACAAACTTGCGTCTAACTCGCGACTTATATACAACGAGAGATGCAATGAAGATGTTGTGATGTGCAATGGCTCAAAGTGTTCACAAGTATACTAAAGTGTACTTCCTTTCGGCAAACCACCATATACACCTTGCATATAATTAGTGAAATTTGAGATGAAAGAGGGAGAGAGAGAGTGAGAGAGAGAGAGAAAGAGAGAGAGAAAGTGAAACTTGAAGAAGGTAAGAAGGGAAGAAACAAGTCATAATAATAATAAATAAAAAAGGAAGCGCTAGTAATAATGTGATGAAATTGTGATAAAAATAAACTTTCATCAAAATTAGAGTATTACCGGAACGTGATATTCGACGGCTAATCCGTTGCAATATTATGGTTTGCAAAACTAGGAGTGCAAGTAAAGTGAGAGAGAGAGAGAATAAGTAAAATTAGAATTTGAAAAAATAAGTTAGTGAAAGTTATTTGTGAGATAACTATAAAATAATAATAAATCCAATTAAAAATTTTAAAA
Organism: Rhinocypha anisoptera; assembly: GCA_011762765.2. Taxonomy (NCBI): domain Eukaryota; kingdom Metazoa; phylum Arthropoda; class Insecta; order Odonata; family Chlorocyphidae; genus Rhinocypha; species Rhinocypha anisoptera. The sequence continues at coordinate 1,579 of WURS02044869.1, read as the reverse complement.
TGTAATGCTAACAACTAAACTTTTTTTTCAAATTTTTCAAATTTGAATAAATATGAGACTGTGTTTCAAATATATCTAAAATACTGGCTCTCGAGAAAAACCAATCTTAATAAAAAAGTTTCTGAAAAACCGCTCACTTTTGAAAAGAAAATCTTTCCGAATTCTTCTATGTAGAATATAGAACATCGAATTCCTGTGAGCTTTTTTGACTAAAATTTTACATTAAAGAGTGATGCCTTAAATAGTTTGAATTCATCTGTTTTATAAGTTTAACTTAAAATCAGAGAGACTCTTATCCTCAACAATATCTTAATTTAATTTAAACCAGTCTGCGTTTATTCAATTCTAATTTAAATTTTTAAAATGCAACTCTAAGGAAGTCAAAATATGAATAGGAAAAGATTTCATTTATATATAAGTTATAAATCAAGCAATTTTTTCATTTTTCATCTCACAAAATTCTTCACTTTAAATCACAATTTACTTTGTGACTGGTCAACTCAGTGCAAGATCAAGTGTTATCATTTTTTTGCTTGATTAGTTAATTATATCTCCACAACGCAATATTTATATATATTTCTTTCGGTATATTTCAAGCAAATGCCACTGAACTCAAGCTTGCGCGGCGCATCTATCTATCTATCCATCTATCTATCAATTAGAGAGCTCTAAGCTTAGCCAGAGTGAAAAGCAAGTTTTAGAGGGAAAACTGTATTTATAAAACCACTAATACAGTTTTTCCCGTAGAAAAAGTCAATCTTTTCCGGCGGATTCAGTTAAGCTTACATCAACTCATCAATCATGATTTGTGAGCATTGGAGGTAGCATCATCATTACTCAGATAGTGATACATTATGGTGTCACTGACTAGTAGTTATCAGTCACCGATAGTTTGTCACTTACAGTGTTACACATTGTGGCACTTTTGGGTGAAATCTCTTTTTCTAATTATTAACCATTTGCCTCTGCCATTTCATCTCATTTTGATTGATTCATCTTTTTTCTCCAGCAATAGAGATATATCATTTTCCAAATATCTCTATCTCTATCTCTTATTTAGCTGAAATGCATATGCAAGTCTTCCAAATCCATATTCGGACAACAAAACTCCTTCAAAAGATTCACATGGTGTTATTTTGGGGTTTGTTTTTCTTCATTATATATTTCAAATATAATTTTTGCAAACAAATCTGAGCTGAGTTTGCGCCCTTCTTTAGTTTAAAATATATTTATCACACAAAAAAACCCTAACTTAAAACCGATAAGGTTTTATCATAAAATCATCACCATGATAATTGAAAATTAGCCTTATTTGCGGCCACAAAAAGAGCGTGTCAACGAGCAGGCAAAAAAATATACTATCGTAGAGTGTGGGAAAATATCAGAGACAACTTGACCATGATCAATGACCACCATCTAAAGCTCAAGTAGCCATTTGTGGATCAGTTGAGCTCAATTGCTCAATTAAAGTGAGAAAGAGAGAGAGAGAGAGAGAGAGTGAAAGAGAGAGAGAGAGAGTGAGAGAGAGAGAGAGAGAGAGAGAGAGAGAGAGAGAGAGAGAGAGAGAGAGAGAGAGAGA
>WURS02044858.1:0-11141 GCA_011762765.2 Rhinocypha anisoptera | reverse complement strand
TGTGGAACTACAAAGTCTTGTTTTCTTGAAGTCATGAAGCAGTTCCATAAAGTAACGCCTGAAACAATTTCTTCTTTTGGGCCTTCTTCAGGGGGGCCTCCACCTTATTATCATATTCATTCTTAAATTGTATAAGTTCAATTTTCGCATGTAGCTAACCACTTTGAATTATATTATATAATGTCTCCTCGTTCATTTCAGAACAATCGCTTAGAAGAGTTGCCTGAGGAAATATTTCTTCTTCCTGCATTAGTTTCCCTTGATGTCTCGAACAATAAACTCCAGGTGCTTCCCCACGCCTTGTGGCAGGCGCCAAAGCTCAAAGAATTGAACGTAGCCTTCAACCTCCTCAGGGACCTGCCCCTGGCCACCCCTCCCGTTTTGACATCCCCCACATCTGTGATAGACATTGACACGTGTCCAATTCTCTCTGCCCACTCTTCGATGTCTTCCTTGGTGTCAGTAGAGGAAGGCACTGCCGCTGGGGATTCCAACTCGTCATGTTCTGAAGTTCCTTCACAATCCTCCGACACACCGAAAGGATTGCTCATCCAAGCCGGTGCACTCCACATGGCTACTCAAAAAGCCAAGGCTGTGAGGTGGGTCAGCCTCTATTGGTTTCAAGGGTTGTATAGCCGAAATGCTCTTTTATCTGATTTGGTTGTAAACAGCCATTGGTGAATCCATCGATTAACGAACTAAACTTTTGTTCCTTGAAAATAAATATGTAGGAAAAGAATTATCTCAATGTATCGGCATTAGAAAATAAAACACCTTTGAGAGGTTCAGGTGGAGTAATATTTACCTACCAATTTGAAAATTAAAGATCTTAGAAATGAGGACAACTTGCAAAAAACTTGCTTGTAATTTGCAAATTGACTGAATTTGACAGCCAGTCCGTAGTTAGCATAATCATACCTGATCACCTTTTTATTTTGATTGAAGAAGATATGTTGTTTCTTTAGTATAAAATATTCTTGTAACAATCCTTGAGAAAATGCATAAACAGGTTGATCTAAAGGATAATGCCTTATCATATCTCTATCGATTAATCACATTTTGTTAATGGCTGCACTAATTATATTGTTGAAGTAGAAATGAGTTATTTACCCATTATTGAATATATAACTTGTATGCATTGAAATCAATATTAGCTCACTGCTCTGCCATATCTCTAATGTATGAGGATATAGGACAAAAAATTATAATTAGGAGCTTATTTTAAAGTTTGTGATGATCCATTTTCCCAGGGTTCTTATTGCAGGTACTCATCGAACTTTCAATAATACTGGGAAACAACCAGGAAGCTGAAAATTTTAAATGTATCTTATCTAATTATGGGATTTTTCTGACCTTCAACAGTCACCATGAGATAACTGGTAGGACTGCTTATGTTAAAAGGAACATCAATACTTCTTATAAAGGGGATGAAAATTTCACTCTGTGATTAATTTGACTCTAAATTTTAATGGTATTCATGTGATTGATGGGTTTACTTAGGTAAATTTATTGTGATAGGTTTTATCATTGTTGGCATATTGATGACTTTTGTAGGCATTTGGAACTGAGGCACCATACTGTGTGGAGGAGGAGTGTCGAGGTTAGTGAACAGGTGCATTGTGGGATAGGCAGCGATGATGGAGATGATGGCACTCCCACTGGATCAAGGGTCTCGCAGCTGTCAGCCCTCAACTTGGCCCACAACGCCTTCACCCGCATTCCACATGCTTTGCCATGCCTTGCTGTCAATTTGACTCGACTGAATTTAAGCTACAATAAGTAAGCAAAATATTTTATTACTTAAGGAAATATTTTTGTTTACTAAAAATGATTTTCCTGTTAATTCATTCATCCTTGGCAGTTTGCATCTAAAAAAAATCGTAATACATATACATATAATTTCCAATATTTTATCATTCAACAGTTTTCCCCTTTACCTAAATGCTGCAATTTCTTGGGAAGGAAAGTATCATTGTGTTTTATAAGATGGGAAGAAGAGGAAAAAAACTTGTGAAGCCAGTGTTTTTTCATGAAGTAAATTATTGTCTCTTGGACCAAATAAATTTCTCCTTAAAATCCTCTTTTTATGGAGATTATTTATCTGAACTGTTCATAAATTCAGTCCTGATCATGACAAATAAATAAAGAGTGCAGCTTTGCTTAATGTTTACTTCATTTTCCTCTTACAAAATGAAAATCCTGTGTAAATCATATTCTTACCTTATGGCTGTGAGACTGGCCTGGGAATAAAGTCTTAATGGAAGCCATTTTGTTTTAAAATTTGATTGTGCAATTTGTGAATTCTCATTTTCTTCTCCCACCGATTAGTCTTAGGAGCATGGGTCACATCACATCATACCCAGGGTCTCTGAAGCAGTTGGACCTCTCTCACAACCAGATATGCTGCTGGCCTAGTTTACCCCAACTAGTCGGGGGTCCCCTTGGCAGCAGCCATTCCGGAGGGCTCATTGGTGCTGAGGGCGTTGACCCCTTGGCCTCCATTGCTTGTTATGCCCCCCTCGGTCCTGGGCAGTCTTCTGGTCCAGATGGCCCACCTGTTCCATTGCTCACATCACCAACGTCGGACATCCCCATTGTCGCTGGCAAGATTCCAGCCATAATTGCTGGTATGTTTTCTGGCCTTCATGTGCATGCTTTCACAAATTTTGTTATTCAGAATTTATTCGATTTTCTCATTACAGAAGGTGAGATGGATGAGATACCATATATACTCATGTATTGTTCTATCCTAGTTTTCTATGTTTGGGAACCATAGATCTCTTTGATGTCAACATTTTTCATCTAATGCCTCCAACCTAAAACTAAAAATCGATTGCGTTGAATGATTCTTTGTTTTCCACTGATAACTAAATTCAAAGTATTGTTATTTTTACCTTTTGCTTTGTCCTAAAAGAAAGAAGATATTTTTATGGATTTTACCTGAGTGATGTAAAATACAAATGGCTGTAAAGTTCTTTAGTAAAGCAAAATTTAAGCATATACGACATGATTTAATGGCTTTCAATTTTCTTTCGGTTGATGGAAAACATGACACTTTGTAGCATAAATATTTTAATGTAAACTTTCTTTGTGGGTTATTAATTACGAAGATAAAATTTAACAGTTTTTCATTCTTCATCTGTTCATTGAAGTTTCATAAACGGGTTTTGGAACTTGCATTTTCATTGTTATAATTTATTGGCACTCATCAGCAATTATATGATGTGATTATATTAATAAAAGTGATGTTCAATAAGGTGGCCATTATGAGGCTGTCAGTAAGCCTTGTCAAAGTGGTTATATTGAAGTGGGTTTTAATCATTTAAAACATGTCTGTTGCCTTCAATGACAATGACCAATGGATTTCACAATGGAATAGGCATTTCTTTGGGAAAAGCACACCAGACTTGTGAATTTTGAATTAGAATGTCAAATTATCGTTAGCAACCAATCCAAAGGTTGATTAGTTAGGTGAAGGTAGAGCTCACCTAGTACAACAGCATGTGAAAATACACATGCCATTGTTCAATGTGCAGTATCCAATGATGATCTCTTGTGCCCAGAAAAATCATTCAGCTTGTGTTAAGCTGGAGGTGTCCATGGGCATCACCAGGTCCCCCATTAAGTACCCAAGCCCTCTACCCCCTGGGATACCAGTAATATAAATGATGATATTGGAGAAAGCAATGCGAATGTTTCGTTACACCCCTCAGGCTAACTAAGAGCAACTCAACATGAATGTTGATATTTTTCAAATATCAGGATTTCGCGTGTTTAAAAAATTGAATTTTCCTGTATAAATGACACTTATTAAATGTAAGAGGTCTATATATATCAGCTCAGTGGATTCAATCTCCACTGTTAGGTATTTCAATCTTGTGGTAAATTAGGGCTTCTTAACTACTTTCTTAGATGTTTAATGATAAAGTCATAATTAATATATATATATATTTTTGAGAATTAAACCACTAATAGTCAAGTGTTGAAAGAGAGTTCAATATTCCTAGTTTTAAACTATTTTTGTATTTGTGTATTACTTTGAAAATTTAAGTCTTAGCTGTTGTTTGAGTAAAAATAAGATAGAAACTGATGAAAAAATCTTGAAATTCTTTTTTTTTCTTAATAATAACCATTACATTTAAGCATTTTTCTACTGGTTTTTGATGCTGATGTTTGATTATGTCATGAGAGATATCATCCTATCAACTAACTGCCATTCATTTAGTTTTCTGTATTGTAGTAACAAGAAAGAATTATATGCATACTTAATATCATTATCTATACATATATGAAAATGCATCAATGAAAACTATGATTCGAGCCTATGGAAATCATAATATAGATAATCTGAATTAATTTATCCTATATCAACCGGAACAAGAAAGTGAAAAGCTTAAACCCAAACAGTGTAAAATTAATAAAGAGAAAAGACGTTAAAACTTGTGATAGCAATAGCAATAGACATTATGTAACAACCAGAAATAATAAAAATTACAAAGTATGTAAATGATTTGTGTAATTAACACGTAAGAGGTCTATAATATTAAATCAATGGATTTAATCTCCACTATTGGGTATTTCAATCTTTTGGTAAAGTATGAATTATTAACTACTTTCTTAGTTGTTTAATGACAAATCCATAATTTAATTTTGGTTCATACTTGTTTCCAGCTTTTTTCATATCTCTTGGAATGCAAAAAAATCCTGTACTTGAATAAATCATCAGTTTTTAGTCAGCATGAAATGCTTATTTCTTTTAATAAAGCATCTTCTTATGAATCTCTGAATGTTAACTCATTAAATCTCATTTCATATTATGCCAGAATATCAGTTTCTCTGTCCTCTTCTTTGTTCTTCTTTCCTTTGGAGTGATTTAACATTTTTCAGATGCTCGCTGGCGGTATACTTCAGCTTGTTTACAAAAATGGAGTAAGTTACTAGTATTTACCTCTAGAGAACAAAAGTGTTTAGAATATTGTTATTGTGGTTTTTGTACAATTGCTGGTCAAATTATTATGCTACTAATCAGCAGTGTTTCATGAGTTTATTCACTTTACCAAATTTTCAGGTTCATATTTAGCTGCTAGATTATTACTTTATAAATGCACTTTTTTAAAGAATAGAAGAAAAAAATAGTAATTAATTCACCTCTATATGTTAAAGGTTTATATAGGTTACATGAATGCCTTTTATTTTATCTTAACATCACAAAATTTGCCTTCTCATAAAGATATACAGTGTAGATTATGTAGGTACCATTTTATGTATCTTACACATTAATGCCTTGTAAATATCCGTATTTTTGATGTTTCATTCATAAAAGACATCTCTGGTATTACATTATTATTATAGGTATCCACTAAGTAGAGGTAGGTTTCTTATATTCCCTCAAATCTGTTCCACTCACAGTGGTCTTTTATTGCTCTTCTTCAAACCTTTGACTCATTCTGCCTACGTAATTTCCAATAATTCATCCACTCAGATCTTTTATTGCGTCTTCTGTTTCTAATGCTAATCTTCCTTAACTTTTCCTCCTTTTTTACTTAATATTCAGTTTTGTCATAGTATTCAACATCCCTCTCCTCTGTTTAATTTTCTCCTTTAGTAAACTAGTATAGCTAGTATATAATTATGTGTGGCCCCACTTATCTTTCTGTAAAGAGTAAAATTCATACATACATGTGTGTACACATGCTACATTTTAATCTTTCATTGAAAGCTTGTTATTGAAAAATTATTTTTACCAATGCGATTCTAAGGTATATTTTTTTAATTGAACAATATTTAATTGCTCATATTATATCACATGTTCTTGTCACTGATAATCATGGAAAAATGTTTATTAGCTTTATATTTTTATTGTAGAATGTGAGTTAATAAATAGGAAGTGAAAAGAATATAGTCCAATATAAAGGAACAATTAAGTACAACAACAGTTGTGGTTTCAGTTGAAAAATATCAAGTTTTATTCATATAATGTAAACATTTAAGTTAATATTGTAGTATAAGTATATGTGGTACTGGTTTAATTGATTTGACTCCAGTGGTAGTCATTGCAAGTTTAAATGTGTTCATTACCTACAGCAAAAGTGGAGATATCACATGGCCAGCTTTGACATTGGTTTGAAATTATCAGCAGAGACCTCTTATGTGATGCCACAGGTGGAGCATCTGTGCTCCTTATACTGGACTGCTAGAAGGTGGTTTGGAATGCTTATAAAGATGGGAGACGATAAATTTAAAAGGAAGGTGGACTCAGAATTCATCCACTGCTCTTATGGAAGTGAGCATTAACACTGTATGCTGCCAATGTGAGGGGACATTGCTGCATAACACTGAGGTCACTATCAGAACAGTGAAACTTTCATTTGATGCTATATTCCTAACAAAACACACATGCACATGGGAAGTATTTGTGAATGGTGACTTCTGGGACTTCTTATACCTTAGCAACAGGACATTCACATATTGTTTTTGCCTTCAATCTGAAGTAATTTCCTCATCCTCGATGTAGTCCAGATGTAGCCCTATGTGGCTTTTTTCCTTTTCCATTCTGCTTTACAGTGTTTAGAAACACCTTTGTGAAAAGCATTTTTCATTGTGAAAAGCAGTGTAATGCAAGCTGAACTTTTTTCAACTTGCAATAACTGTCACTGACACAAAACTTTTTAAAAAATAAAGGAAAATTTTACCAGATATACATTACACATTAAGCTTAAACGATAACATAAAGCTTTATTTTTGTAAAATTAAATTATTCAGATAAAAATATATGGTTACTCCTCATTGAACTATAATAGTGGGAGTTAGAAATTCATTCATGAAAGTAATTTCAAATTCAAATATGAGTATATTCAGCAATAATCTCATTGCTGGTGCAGAATTTAAAATTATTATTAATTTTTTGTTATCATATAAGTTCAACTTTTGCTGAAAATAATAGTCTCTTCTTCAGTACATGCTGTCGAATTTCTCTTTATTACATTATTGCACATTGATAGTTAATAAATTTGTATCAATATAATTGTGAAATATATGATTTATGTACAATTAAATATGGTCATTTAAATCCAATCATATTGAATAATTTAAGATTCATTTTCTTGTTGTTATATAATGTATGTGGTTTTTATTGTTACTGCTTTTATTTCATGTGGTGCTAGTATGAATTTATGCTTCTGTTACTTTTACAGTAGATTTAGTATAAGGCTTTTTTTCATTTTTATAGATGCATTTAAAATTTAATCAATTTCTTGAAATCTGAAGGTGTAGGTAATGTTGTGGCCATTAGAAAGTTGGTCTAAACCAAATATTTAATAACGCACCAAAGTTTTAGACCTTTTTTTTAAGCAAGAGTTTAAACTATTGTCTTTTGTAATTTTAGGGAGGCGAGCTGGTGCAGTCATGGCTGCAGGAGGTTCACGGTCGATAAGGAGTGCTATTCTAAATGCAGTCTGTGTGCATAGGAGGCATCTGAGACTGGACAACCTCAGAACACTCATCCTCGCCGACAATATGCTCTCTCGTATTCAACTTTCAACTGATGATGATGGTGGCAGCAGTGGCCAAAATTCAGCCAACCCATCCCCGTGTCACATGGCGCTGCCCTCAGATGAAGATGACCTTGGTAGTTCAGATGATGCAGTAAGTGGATTAAATTACATGTTTGGCTTTGATGAAACATTTGAGTATTCTAGAAATTTGATCATCACTTTCACATTTTAATGACCATGTTTATTTAATTACATAGTGACATGATTATTATTTTGTAGACCTTCATGCAAGGTAATTCTTTTCTAAAAATCAAAGTAGTTCTCACAATATGAAGTAATCATTCCTATGAGCAATAGCTAATTAGATCTTAATATTTCTAATTTATTGTCTGTACATTTAAATGTACTGCTTAGAATGCATGCAGATGTTATCCTCATTAAGCATGTACTAGAGATGGGCTCTCACTATTCGATTCACTGGGAAATCCATTATTTTAATACGATTCCTGATTAATTTGAATCACTTATGATTCTGATTCGATATGAGTTTGCATTGATCTTAAACTGATTTTCATCCAATTTGATCCAAGTCATGTTCAAATTTAAACTGCGAGGTGGCTATTGATTCAATTTCTCTGGTTTAGGGTCATATTTTGGCCACCAGTTACATAATTAGGATAGTAATTTCAACACCATCCCAGCTGTGTAAAACAACTCAGCAGTCAATTCAAATTAATTCAGTCCAGATTATTATCATATAATTTCCCCATAATTTGAATCGATTTACAGGAACTGATTTTTCGAGTGAATCGATTCACACAATAAGATTCAAATCAATTTAATCCTTGAAATCATCCATCTCCAGCTTGTACAAATGCTATCTGACTTCATGGAAAATATTTATTTTTTCTAATAGTGTAAAAGTCAAGGTGTCTTGTATAGGATGGACATTATACTTTATGACATAAAAATAAATCTGTTTGATCATATGTTAGACTTTAATGATTTGTGTTTCTATCCACTGTCCTTCAACGATTATAAATATCTAATGAAGACAAGTAAATGTCATAAGAAGAGGCTTAACGGGGAGATTTCATTTCATTGTTGCTTTTTACTCTTTGTAGGATTTGACTCTGAGTCCATTGTTAAGTGGTGCAAAAGCACGCCTTATGTTTCCCAACTTGAGTATGCTGGATATAAGCAACAACCACCTGAGAGAGATACCTCTCAACATCCACGAATTGAACAATCTTTCCGTGCTGAATCTGAGTGGAAATCCAGGTGAGATCTTCCCCCTATCTAATTATTTTCTTTCCAGGGGTTAATTATTTTCCCAGACCTGAAAAATTAAACTTTAAATAGCATTAAAATTTATCTTTTATTCCCTCTGGAAATTAAGTAAAACGTAATTGTTTTGTTTGTACCAATATTCCCTCGTATAATCATTGGAGATATAGGAAGAATCTTTCATTTTTCACTTTGTGAAATCTTTTTCATAAAAAAAAAGATTCATTATTCCAAAAAAAATGTGCTGGGTTAATAATATTTCCAATAATTATAGTGTCGAATTCACTTTTAGATATTCATGATATTATTTTAAATATGTATATTCAGTGACTTAATGAATTCACACGTGCAAACTTTTCTTATATTTTACCATGAGACTAAGGACTAATTTTTCTAAAATTTCTTCTCCATCTATTTTTTTTAATCATGATTTTTTCATCAGATATACATATAATGAAACAATATGGCAATTACAAAAAGTCTGCATATTTCCGCAAAATAAAGACTACAACTGGTTTCAATGTTAATCGTCATCATCCTGGTCTATGACGACAATGCCTATCATTTGATGATGATGATTATTGTAGAAAATGGTTGTGATCTCTTTATTTTAAGGAGATATCTCTCCCCATGGATTACCACCTTGACATGGTGGAAGGGCTTGTCTGTTCCAATGACCCTTAGAGCTGCACTGGCTGGAGAAATGATTTTTTGCTCCTAGTAGAACTACTCATGCCCATGAGGTGGCTGCTAAGATTTCTTATCCCCAGAGGGGTGGGCATATTAAATGATGGTCTCACGTTAAGACTGGTGGAAGGTAGCAGTTTCACCAATTGGCACTAATGGTGCAGGTCAAATGTACTGGTCCAGCATCAACTGCCACAGTTGTGGGAGAGAGTGAAGTTCACAGAATCAGCCACAGTACTCCAATGTGGAAGGCAATGGGAAACTACCATGTTAATTCATCCATAGAAAATGCAGCCCTGCATTCACATATATGATGTGATACAGTAGACTCTCCTTATTACGAACAACGTTTATACGAAGTTTTCGTTATTACAAACCAAATCGTTGGTCCCGACGAAAAGGGTATCTAAATGTATGGTAAAGAAACGATATAACGAAATTACGAAATAACGAACTTTAGTCCCAGTCCCCACAGGAACAAAAAAAACTTTATTACGAAGTCTGTCAAATAAATAACGGCATTCATTCGGCTATGCACGACGCTGCGTTATAAATCACGAAGCTTTGCCACACGTACTGTGCCCAAGAGCTTGAGAACTAAAATAAATACATAGGATACTTCGTATAAGCAATTTAACTGGTTTGATGGTACAGAACTCCCACTGGGTTACTGCACTTCGAAAGGAGTAAGAAAGGTCGAGGGAGGGTGAAAGGGAAGAAACGAAAGACGAACGAAGGACTTGTCTTCTTCTCTTTCACCCCTCCCCAACATCTCATGCGTCTTGTCCCTCTGAAGGTCACTCGTCCAATAGGGGCTCTGTTACAATTCTTGGCTAATCCTCCCTCCCCATACAACTTGCCGAAGTAATATTGTTGGCGCGGTGAGAATGTTCCCAGGCAAGCAAGATTGTGCTTTGAAAGCACACAAATCCCCCCTTGTAAGCTATATGCCCATAGGACAAACAAAGTAAACGCCAGAGTCAGCGCTTTTAGACATTTGGGGACTGCTGAGATACAAATCAGTCTGATCTTGACCGGTGTGAAGGCGTCTTCGATAGTTAAGACCTGTAGACAGTGGTGCTACAATGAGTGTATTACAGTTGGGACAAGTTATGTGAAATTCGTAAAAAAATGAATCCATCAGTACCTAAGATATCTAGGAAAGGTATATCTTTGAATGGTAAACTAAAGATGATAAATGAAGTTGAAGCGAAGAAAATTAGTAAGACATTAGTGGCCATAAATTTTGGAGCTTCTTTATCGACCCTTTCTACCAATCTCAGTAACCGTGAAAAAATTCAAGAGAAAACGGCGGAAGGAATATCGCTTAAAATGAAGACCCTACGAGGCGCTAAATTTATTGACATCGAAAATGACGTGCATGCTTTTTTTGCGAATCCCGTCAAGAAAACCTACGGTCAGTGGCCCTATTTCAATTCAGAAAGTGGAAGTAATTTCCCTTGAAAAAAGTTGAGGGTTTCAAAGCCTCATCAAGTTGGATGACAAAGTTTAAAGCACATTTCAACAGTATCTCCCTGAAGATTTATGGTGAAGAAGGTGTAGTTCACAATGATGCTGTTACTGAATGACATAGGGAAAAATGAAGCCCTTATCAATGCATATAGCCCCGAAAATCGGTATAATTTTGATGAGACGGGGATTTTCTATTACGCT
>WURS02044847.1:0-7500 GCA_011762765.2 Rhinocypha anisoptera | reverse complement strand
ATGCATTTTTACCTATTTTCAGGGGTGATTCGTTGACGAGTTGAGAAGAAGACTATCCCATCACACATAACATCATCATGGTAGACGGTGGTGTGGGCAAGGGCATCAAATTTGCCATGTTTGCCGCCAATGGAGTCATCTTCGTAAGTAAAAATTCTAAACCCATAGTAGTAACTTGAGTTATGAGAATTCCACTTAAGTGCAATACTGGAAGTTAAAATTTGTTTTGATACAAAGTTGATACAAAGTCATAAAACCAAAAGTTTGAAAATTTGAATTCGAATTGTTAAGAATTTAAATTCTAACATTCAAAGTTTGGTTCGAATTGGTTACTCAAAAAAGTTAAATTTGAATCGGTTAAAAATTTAAATAACACCAAAAAAGTTAGATTTGATTCGGCTACAAATTTGAATACTAACAACAATTCGAACGAGTTTAGAATTCGAATCTTACAGCGCATGCGCGTGAGATGTCTCATATGAAGAACTTTCACTGTTCTGATACGATTTTTTTATTATGTAGTCAAGTATGTTTTTTCATTGGTCTCTCTTTTCGCTTTGTGACTCTAGATGGCGACGCAAGACATCCCAAATGTTTTGGAACATGTGTGTGTCACTCTGCAATAGAATTTTTTAGAATGTGAAGAATTGCAACTCAAAAGTTGAAACAAAACACTAGAAACAGTAACACACCAAAGTTCTCTGCAGAGTGACATACACATGTTCAAAAACATTTGGGATGCCTTGTGGCGCCATCTAGAGTCACAAAGCAAAAAGAGAGACCAATGAAAAAACATACTTGACTACCTAATATTTTGATTTTTAAATAACGTTTCGAATTCTCATCCAATTCGATTCCCATTTTTGTTTGCATATTCTTTTCAAATTATAATAATATATAAATCGAGTTAATAATTGGAACAATATTTGTGTTAAGGTTGGCGGTCTGGTGGTGTTTTCGATCGGTGTGTGGACTCTGGTGGATCGGTCCTTCATGGAACGATTGCTTGGTTCAAACCTCTACATCACCTCAGCCTCACTCCTAATCGCTGCAGGTGTGATTGTGGCATTCATCTCGTTTCTCGGTTCGATCGGAGCATACAAGGAGGTTCGCTTCATACTTCTCATCTTCTTCGTTCTTCTCTTTCTTATCTTCATTCTCATGCTTCTTGGCGGCATTCTGGGCTATGTCTTCCGGAATCAGGTTTGTATTTTTAGGTAGGAAATACTTAATTGCATTTTAGATTCGATTAGATTTGAATTTGAACCACCAACTGTCAAAGTTAGATTCAAATTAGTGATGAATTCGAATTAGAAATTAAACTTGTTAAAATAGTTTTACAATACTTATTTTGATTTAATATATTTTTTTGGTTTTTAGGTGGACGATCGAATGAAACGTGAAATGATTTACACGATTGCATACTTTGGCAACGACACTGCGGTTACCGATGCGTGGGATTCGGTACAACGTAATGTAAGTTACGATTTTACTCTCTCTCTCTCTCTCTCTCTCTCTCTCCCTCACTTATTCTCTCATCACTCTTTCACTTACCTCTCTCTCTCTCTCTCTTATTCCCTCACTTACCTCTCTCTTTCTCTCTCTCACTCTTGCTTTCAAACTCTCTCACTCCTCTCTCTTTCTCTCTTACTTACTCTCTCTCTCTCTCTCTCTCTCTCTCTCACTCCTTCTCTCTTTCTCTCCCCTCTAGTTTCACTGTTGTGGCATCGAGAATGACGGTAACAAAGGCTACACGATCTACTCGCGCAACAATGTAGATTTTCACGGTCGAATCAAGGTGCCTCGCAGCTGTTGCAAGGATCCTCGCAACGAGGCCTCCGTCCAACGATGCATCAACGAACCGGAGAATCCTGCCCAAACCTATCATGATGTTAGTATCCAAAAAATTTCATGAATTTATCTTGAATATCGATAACTGACGAAATCTTTTTTTTTTGAATTTATTTCCAGGACTGTTATGGCAAGATGAAAAGCTTTGTCAAAGGTAAATTATTGCAAATTATTTATCATTGAGTTGTCCCTCACTATTTTCGATACCATTGAGTTGTCCCTCACTATCATCAATACCATTGAGTTGTCCCTCACTATCATCAATACCATTCAGCTGTCCCTTTCTATTATCGATACCATTTAGTTGTTCTTCACTATTATCGATATCATTGAGTTGTCCTTCACTATCATCGATATCATTGAGTTGTCCTTCACTTTCATTGTTACTATTCAGTCGTGCATTACTATAATCGATACCATTGAGTTATCCCTATCATCAATACCATTCAGCTGTCTGTTACTATAATCGATACCATTTAGTTGTCCTTCACTATTTCCTATTTCCACAGGGGTCACTAGTACTTAATGAATAACTTTGTCTGTGTTTCAACCTTAGGCCACGCCCTTTTGGTTGGTGGAATTGGAATCGGCATCGCGTGCATCCTCATCATTGGCATGGTTCTCTCGATGGCACTCTTCTGTATGATTGACTAGCTTCTCTCTTTCTCTCTCTCTCTCTCTCTCTCTCTCTCTCCTTATCTATCTATTTATCTTCCACTTATCTCTACATTTACACTATTTAATATCTTTACAATCTATTTATCTCAATATATATATTATTTCTCATTTTTTTTTCTCTCTCTCTCTCTCTCTATATATATATATATATATATATATATAACTCAAACTTAAGTATTTTTTCCTTTCCTTATTTCTGATTTAATTTAACCCTTGCGTAACCTTAATTCTAATAATTATGTTTTATTCCCCCCTTTTACCCCCTTCCCCATTGCATGAATTTGCCCAATATCTCTACTTATGATAAATTCGAAAAACTAAACTTAATTCGAAAAATATTAATAGCGAAACTGAAATAGTTTGTGTTGGATCTAGCTGAAAACTCACCTGAAACCTACGTGAAATACACCTGAAAGAGGCCTGCCTGCTTGTGCCATTATTATATATTGTATTGTATTTTAATTGATTTTTAATCTCATCACTCTCTCTCTCTCTCTCTCTCAATCTTATCATATGATTATAACTTCATCAACAATATATAAATTGTTGCATTCACATTGCTATCTTTTACGATTTTTTTTATAAAAAATATGTTAAATCTAGAAGATAGATTATGAGTTTTTATATATATTATATCATATCATTAGTTGATCATCATTAACATTTTTTTGTCAACATTGTCATTGTGTAACTATTATATAATTCATCTAATTTCAGTGTGTTTAATAATAATAATAATAATAATAATGTGTAATAGTCCTTTATGGATTAATATTATAATATAATTAATAAATAATAAAAACAATATTGAATTTGATAAAATTATTTGATTCATAATGATTGATAATTTAATTTTTTATCTACATTGATTTAAATAATAATAATAATAATTTTAAAATTTTTACTTCTATCTACACAAAAGAGTAAAACAAAAGTGGTTGGGTGGAAATAGTAATAACTTGGTTTGTTACTAATGTTACTAATCTTTCCGTTATTTGTTCTCACTTTTGAATATTTGATTTTTTGAGTTTAATTATGAATTAAAATTTAATGCAAAATATATATTATTATTATTTGTAAATCATTTATTTTATAAACATGCGTACTAAAATAAAATGTCTTTTGTTGTAATCAAATTCAGACTTGAATGGTTGGGTAGAAATAGTGACAGCTTTGCTTTGCTTTGTTATTGTTGTTCCGCTGAATTTTTCTTACTATTCACTGATTTCTTAGTGGTTTAACCTAACTTCTCATTTGATTGGTTTTCAATTCCCATCCAAGTTCGATGAATGTTGACACTACTAATTTTGATTAGACGAAAAATTCGATTACCGATTACGATATGATGATGGGCACTCCAAACAACAGTCCTCAATATCCAATGGTTTTGAGCAAGAGGAAGAAGAAAAAAATTTTGTATGATTGGAAAAAGCGGAAGAATCCTCAGATGTGCACACCAACGAGTGGTTCTTTTTCCAACCAGAATCGAGATGACATCGAGAATCTGAATCTGGAATCACCCGTGAGAAGTATTTCTTCCGATTCGGATGACAACACGTTAAATGTGTCCAATTTGAGAGCATTGCTCGAGGCCATCGAGAAGTCGGATTCGTTTTCACCATCAATCAACAAAAATAAACCTCAGACCAAGTTTGCCCGAGTTTTGCTTGATGATAATGCTGATGATGATTTTGACCAGTTTTGTTTCCAGGAAGCCAAAGGTAAGATGATTTTCAATTTGTGTTAATCAGTGTTCTTTTTAAATTTTTTGGAGAGTATTCAGCAGATAGCGCAACACTCACTGAGACTTATGCAAACTTGCAAGCACGTGAGCTTGCGTTCCACAACATTATGTGCAAGTGAGTGTGGCGCCATCTGATGGATACTCTTCAAAACATTTTAAAAGAACACAAAAAAATCTGAATGATTAATAAAAACACAAGTAAACTTAGGTTTGGCTGTAAATGATGAAGATACTAAAAAAATTCGTACTAAAAGAATCTCGTCTTTAAATTCTTTTCAAAATAGTAAACTTAAAGTTTATCTATTTATTGAGAAGAAAAATTGTACTTGATATACAAACTCAGTTGTTTCTATGTTCATGTTTATAATTTGCTATTTTTTCGTTCTCTGTCGCACCTTTTGTGCATGCGCAGTAAGATTCTAACTCTTAACCACTTCTTCTGGGAATTTTGTAATTCGAATTCTTAACCGATTCGATTCTAACTTTCGCATCTTCTAGCATTTTTCGTTTTTAGTCAAACTGTCAAACAAAAATTCGAATTCTCAACCGATTTAATTTTAACTTTGGATGTTATGTCTCGAATCTAACTTTCGCATGTTTTGCGTTTTTCGCTTTTCGAATTCTTAACCAATTCGAATCTAACTTACCTAACCTAATCGGATTTATATTTCTTTTATTTATTAAAAATCAACTCAAAGCAATTGCCCAAATGAAACGAAAAGCAGATATGGTGATCCAGAATGAAGAATTAAGCAAATCGAAGCGATTAAAGAAAACCGAAAAAAAAGGAGAAGAAGAAGAAGAAAGCATTTCGGTGACACCCGTTGGAAAGCTTACTTCACTGAATCGATCCTTCAAGGTACAACTTCCCAAGGCGAATGTGAGATTGAAGTTGACCGGAAGGAGAGAAAGAGAGGTGGATGAAAAAGAGTTTCTCGATGCCGAGTTTGTCACACTGATGCGAAGTCCGATGGTCACACCTGGGACAACCGAAACTCGAGGGCTTGAGCCACACGAAATTGACTTTTTAAACTTGCACTACTTAAAATCCCCTCTTGATTTTGATGATTGAAAATTGATCTATCTATCTTCCTATGTTTTAATAATTTTTTAAGTTGTTTATTTATTACTTAAATAAATAAAATTGTCAAAATAAGAAGAGAGAGAGCTGAGCTCTCGCCTATGAGCAGAGCGAGAGAAGTGTGGCGTAGGTTGTCAGACTAGCCTGAGTTTCAATGACCCGATTCTCAGTCCCCTATTTTTATAAATTAATTAAAAATATTAATCACTAGTTTTAGTTTCCAATTTTTTAGTATTTCCTTAGGGATGAATCAAAGTTTGTTAATAACAAATTAAAACTAAATTTTACATGTAGAACTTTTTTTAAAAATATCCAAAGTCAAAAATTTGTTATCAAGATAAAATTATCTAAAATTGTTTTTCTGTAATTTTTTTAATTTTAAAAAATTTCTCATATTAAATAGTTTATTTGCGGAAAAAATGATCAAATTTCATCATTGAAAGATGATAAAATAAAAGCCAAAAATCAACTTTCGTATACAACTTGTTTCAGGCTTGGGAGTGCGACTGATAATATTAATATAACTCGTTTTTTTCAGAAGCATCGCAAGAATGGTGTATATGAAAAGCTATTTTTTCCCTCATCTTGAAAAATAATTTGTGCAATGATAAATATGAGATTTTAAATTTAAAATAATATTTAGAAATTGAAAACAAGCAATAAAGATACTCTTCATATATAACGTACCCCAGAAATGAGCTGCCTACTCATTTTGAGTTCAATTTCGAGTGATTCTCTCTCTCTCCTACTGTCGATACACATACACAAACGATGTGATGATTGAGCAGACAGAGCTGAATCGTGCTACTGCCATTGAGCATCGTTCATTCCACCCCACACCAAACTAACCTAACCTAACCTTACCACCACCACAACAACAACACTCACTCACTCGCCAGATATGCCAAACCAAAATAGGTCTCCTCTTCGAGGGCAATCACTTCTTCTCATGTGTTCATCATAACATGACACTAAAACTCGATTCTCTCTTTCTATTTCTTTCTCTCTCACTCTCTCTCTGTCTCTCTCCCTCTCTCGCATTTACTTGAAGCACTCATTAACACGAATAGAGCGAAAAAAACACTGCAAAAATGCAGTTTAACGTTGAATGATTACGAATTCGATATGTGTCCCTCTCTGTGATCTCTGCTTCGCTCTCTCTCTCTTTCTCTCAATCTATCCTCTCTCATTTCACCCTTTTTCTCTCTTTCTATGTCACTCACTCCTCTTCTTATCTCTATATCACTCTAACTCATTCTTTCACGTCTTTTTTCTCCCCTCTTTCTTTCTTAACTCATTTACATTTTAACTCACCAAAAAGCAATGGATATATTTTTCCCCAAATAATATATACAAAAAATGTATGTAGAGTTACACTTTTCTATTTTTTTATTTCATCTTTTTCCTCTTTCTCATTATTATTATTATTATTATTTTGTTACAATTTCGTGACAAGATTCACTTTTTTCCTAGAACGCACCCCAATTCTCTCTCTCTCTCTCTCTCTCTACCTATCATGCGTATAGAACAGAATATTCCTTTCTTTCTTTTTTTGTATCTCGCTTTTACACATTGAAACAATGAGTAAATGAGGTGGTATGACAGACTTGGGATAATAGTGGTCAATTTGAGAGTATGTGTGTGTGTGAGAGAGAAAGAGAAAGAGGGATATTGAGTGAGAAAACGAATTCAAGAGAGAGAGAGAGAGAGATGGAGAGAGAGATGGAGAGAGGGATGGAGAGAGAGAGAAAGATGGAGAGAGAGAGAGAGAGAGAGAGAGTTTAACCGTGTCTCTGCATGTGATGAGTCCATTAAGATGTCCAACTATACCCAAAGAGGGTTTCTTTTGGAAGAGAAAGAGAGACAGAGAGAGAGAGAGAGAGAGAGACAGAGAGAGACAGAGACAGAGAGAGAAAGAGAGAGAGAGACAAAGAGAGAGAGACAGAGAGAGACAGAGACAGAGAGAGAAAGAGAGAGAGACAAAGAGAGAGAGACAAAGAGAGAGACAGAGAGAGAGACAGAGAGAGATAGAGAGAGAGAGAGAGAGAGAGAGAGACAGAGACAGAGACAGAGAGAGAGAGAGAGAGAGAGAGAGACAGAGAGACAGAGAGAGACACAGAGAGAGAGAGAGGCAAAGAGAGAGAGA
>WURS02044836.1:0-11142 GCA_011762765.2 Rhinocypha anisoptera | reverse complement strand
TGTGAATGTATGGTGGTGGCTCACCCCCTGCCACACGCCCTTGAGGCGGCTTGCAGGGTATTATGTAGATGTAGATGAGATGTCGTTCCATAATCAAACCTGCCTCATTAGGACCCCATATACTCATAGTGTATTCTTTTTTGGGGACAATAAGTTAAATATAAGCGTCCTTTTATCTTCTGACATTTCCAAAATATCCTTTTAATAAAAAGCCTACATTTTTGTTAGTTTTTCCATTTTTTACCGAATATATATACCACGGGTCTTCAGCGAGTATAACACATACCCCATTTTTTTACATTTCAATTTCCTTGCGTCCATATTGGATTCTGGATTAACTACGCTTTTCCTAAAAAATTCTCAAAGCGTGCCATAACTCTCACGCAATCTCTTTAATTCCATGATCGTTATTCAGTAACGATTCTCACACTATCGAGAGGTCCGAAGATCGAGATAATGACGTGATGTCGAGCACCTTGCATGAAATGCACGATCGCCAGACCGGCATGAAGACCGGGATTACGAATTTTTTCCGTCGCTGTTTTTTTTTTAATGCAGGTGTAATCATTTTTTAGCATTTCGCATTTCCACTTAAGACGGAGAACTGGCAGCAGATCCTTTAGCAAGTTTTCTGTCATTCTGCACGATGCTGTTTGTTGAATTTATTTAATTTAGAGATTAATCGAATAGAGTAGAATATCGATTATCCGTACGTCTAAACAAAGGAAGTATCTAAATGACAGAACGAATTCTAGAGTAAAAACATTCATTTGAAGGGCCGGTAAATAGCTACGTAATAATGATTGATGTTATTGTCAAGATATATTGTAAATTAATTACTTTTGTCCCATTTACAGGTAGTCTCATCCGGATTCTTCTATTTCATTGTTGATTCGTTAGTTACAGATAAAAACTTTTTCAGTTAAATATGTTCTCGAATGTTAAATAAATTATATGATATCTAAAATAAATTCGAGAGAGGGAGGGGGGGAGAGAGAGGGAGGGAGGGAGAGAGAGAGGGAGAGAAATGGAGAGGGAGAGAGAGAAAGAGACCGTAATTACCGAAATCAAAAGGTTGGGATAGGGAAGAAACAGGTTGAGGCAGTCAGCCACTGAGGTGGCAACGTCGGAGATGGGTCTGTTTAAAGAAAACGAAAATAAAGAGGAAAAAACAACAATAACAAAAGCAAAGGCCTTTTCTCCTCTTCTGCCTGCCCTCTCTGGCGGGAGAGAGAGATATATAGATAGAGAGGGAGAGGAGGGAACACGGTGAGGGGAGGGAGTAGAGGAGGTGAAGGAATCGATTGCGAGAGAGAGAGAGAGAGGGGGAGAGAGACAGAAGGAAAGAAGAGGAAGGAGGGGACTAAAGAGATGAAATGAGAAGAGACGGGGAACGGAGGAGGGAGGAAGTGCGGGAAAAGTCGAACCTCTGTTCGTCGTTCTGATTCTGATTTGACGAGACATTTACGGTATCTTACTGATAAACTAGGATAATCAAACCATCAGTTATTCATAATGAAGTTTACAACTAATCACGCTGTACTATCTATTTGCTGACGCGCGTTCTGGATGAATGGTGGGATTCACAATCGGTGAATGAACTTACGACATAATTTTTAACTAGAAGAAAACCGACGTAATATAGCGAAAAAAATTTCTGAATTGCTACTGAATCCAAGCATAACTTCTGATCATTGCACCTACCTCCTGTTTTAAAGTAACTGAGAGGAGTTTAAGTATGATAGAAGGGAGAAACATTTTTTTGAATCTATTTTAAATTTATTTCTTCTACGTCTCGACTTATTCTCGAATTGTGTTAAGGAAATAAATTCCATGTAATCATGCATGCCGGTCGAAGTGCAACTCTTTCGTGATGCCAAAATGAAAACCTTTCTCATCGGCAGAAATTTTATTACACATTGAGCGATGCGTATGTGGTGCGATATTCCGGGTGGACGACCACAAGGATTGAAGTAATAGTATTTTTGTTTATAGAATGCTTCGAAGGATATGGTCATTTAGCACCTTTTCAAATTATAGAAAAATCCCTATTGGACAAACAGAACACCATGCCCTAGGCGGGATTCGAACCCGCGATCTTTGGGTTAGCTGGCGAGCACGCTACCCACCAGGCTAACCCGGTCGGCCCTATGTTATGATTGAATATCCGCATTTAAACCGGTAGGTATTAAAGCATATTTCTGACGAATAACGTTTTTTTTCACTGAAAATCAATCCCTCCAGTTCCTTCAATTCCGAGGTCAGCATTATAGCAAAGCATTTACTAGCCAATCATGAGAATATGCTCAAACAGTGGCTTTGTTGAGCAAGGTATCATACTCACCAAGAAAGAAAGGAATTACCTTTATGCATCATTCGACCCCTCGCACCATCTCCCAAAAAACTACTCCAAAGTTCTTCATTCTACATACGTACAAGTAGTACGTACAAAGCTCTCTAAACTTTTTCGCGAAATGCACGGCAGAAATTCGAAGAAATGGATGTAGTGGTCATCATCTAAGGAATGTTTCGATATACGTATTCTATCGTCCCATTCCTCTTGGAGGAACAAAGTAAAAAAAAATTAATCTATTCGGGTGGGGACGGGGGGGGGAGGGAATTCAATTTGGCGCGCTCAATTTGTTGATGTAATATACTGCGAAAATAATGATTTTTCTTTGAACCCTCTAAAGTTTAAAGGCTGTTCAAATTCAGAAACGCTGTTGGCATATAAATAAGAGCTCATTATTACTAGTGATATTTCCTTTGTCTCTTTCGCTTATGGATTATTATTCCTTCATCAAGTCGAAAAAAATATTTGTCCTATCCTCTTCGTTTACTTATCCTTTTTAAGTGCTCATCCTCCTTAATCGCGTCGTAAAAAAAAAGAAGCTGGCTGAACTCGATTACATTTCACAGGGATGTTTCATCCCTGTGAAATAATAAAAAAAACAATACCGAGACCCTTAACCACGAAGTTTCAAAACTAAACACCAAGAAATTTGCATTTATCGATCCGTTACATCGTGTATGCGTCCTCACGAGCGGCTTCGGCGAACGAAAGAGCGTCATTTTTGAGGAGTTGATGCCAATTAAATCTCGGAGAATCGACCTCTAACTTCGTCACTTCGGGTCCAGGAGTATAAACTAAGTAATGGACCAAGGATAGAGTGTAAGAACTAAAAGACAGCATTTAATGCAACCGGGGGCTTGCTTACTTTCTCAACTTGAACGGCTACCGCTGACGCATTACTGGAGTCAAATCAACAAAACTCATATTACGTATACATCGCAGATTAAGCTACCAACAAAACATAAAATTCAAATTTTTATTTTAAATCCTGCGAGAAAAACATTAAGCTTTTCCTTATTAATCCTCATAAGTGCGTTTATGGATATGGTCTACGCCTAGTGGAAACTCACCCCAGGATACAAAACTTAAGAGGAGTCTTACAGGGCAGTTCGTGGATGTGGAAACATCCAGGTGACCCAAAAAAACACGTGAAAAAACTATTCGTTAGCGGGGAATAATTGCCTCACGTTGTCCTGATTTAGGCTAAATTGTTTCAGACCTCTGTTCATTAAACTAAAACTAAAAAATACCAAAATCTCAAGTTGCTCTCGAGTAAATAGAATTTAATGTTTTCCCTTCGTTATTCGATTTCAGTGGGCGTTGCCTCCCACGAAATCGTAAACAACCTCTCATCTGAACCCAGGCAGCCTGTGGACAACAAAAGTGTAGTGGCCGCAGATGATTCTTCAGAATCAATTGACATACCTGGACGTCAAGGGCAACGTGATGCTGAGCGGGATTTTTTTCAAGAAGCGGACTTTCAAGGGGTGGAATGAAACTTTGTGGCCGAAATTAACACCTCTTTTGGCCACCCAAGGGGTAATAAACCCAGTTAACACTTCATCAACGATGAAATTCATACAGAAATCGAAGTCCTTTCTCAGCACGGCGTAAGAGTGTTTGATCTTAAAACCTTCGGGGAAAAAATCCACCACCGCCTAGCCCCTGGTCTTAATGCGTGGGAAACCTATACACTTCAGCTGTCTAATCAGTTTGATGACGGAGAAAATAAAATAATCGAAGCAAACACGACTCCTGAGGGAGAGCGTGGATAAAAAAAAACAGAGGGTGTGGTGGCCTAAGAAATCCGGGAAGAGGGAAGGCGACGCAGGAGGGACCACCAACGGGAGATCGATTG
This sequence comes from Rhinocypha anisoptera, assembly GCA_011762765.2. Lineage (NCBI taxonomy): Eukaryota > Metazoa > Arthropoda > Insecta > Odonata > Chlorocyphidae > Rhinocypha > Rhinocypha anisoptera. The sequence continues at coordinate 6,931 of WURS02044836.1, read as the reverse complement.
AAGACGAAAAGGGGAGGAAGATGGATTGGGCGGGGGAGAGAGCGGTGGAAGAGCAGGGAAGTGGGATGCTGTTGGGGGGATGAGAGAGGAAGTGTAAGTGAGGAAATGACGCACCGGAAGAGGATGGGTGATGGCGTTTGAGGAGAAGAGATGGGAGTGGAGATCTTGGGAGGGAGAGTACCACGATAGTATGCATCGATATATATATATATATATATCGGAATTTTCGACGACACCTCGCCCCTTTTATTTCTGTGTATATTTTCCCACCGCTCACGGGCCATTTCCTACATTGGTTGACCGCACCCCTTCCTTCCTCACTGACCCCATTCCAATCCTCTTTCTTTTTTGATAGCTCTTCTTTCTCACGTCCGTCTTATTCTGTCCTGCGAACGCACTTTCCTCTTTAGTCTTTCATGGTGGAAATTACAGCTCTGCTATTTTTGAACAGAAAGATGTAAAAACGTCATTTTTTTCCGCGCACGATTAGAGACCAAAATAAATATGAGCACAAGCTCGGAGATAATATTTAGGGTAACTAGTGTATTTATTATATGTATATTACCTTTCATGTTGTTTTAAAAATGTTAAATGATTTTGTTCCCGCATGACATTTATTTTCTTTCGTCATTGAAATATTTTCATGATAGTGGTTTCTCTGTATGTTACATTAATATCTAACATGTGCATGTGGGAATGCATGCCTGGTGATGGCTCACTCACCCCCCTGCCACACGCTCTTTCGGTGGTTTGCAGGGTATTTCGTAGACGTAGACGAAAGCGAAAGAGTTCACTGCCCTTCGAGATCCCTGAAAGTAGCATTTAAAGTATTTGCAAAGTTCGATACCTGTTAACCATTTTTCGGTTTCATCGTAAACATTTTTTGATTTAACGCTACCGTAAAATTATTGGAGTTTGGTCACGCGATTGGGGATCCTGAAGGGATGAAGGAGTACTTGCAACCATTAGTTGTTGGTAACCCATATTTCAGCACGGTGCAATAGATGTAATTTAGGCTCCGCCTGGAATTATTGGCACTAATTGATTAACACCAGGCATAGGTTATCTTAAGATAAATATAAAACAGTTAAGTCATCACTGGTGATGACTTAACTGTGGAAACCTAGGTAAATGAGAAAAAAAATTAAAATAAATAATAAATTGTGGAAAAACCAAGTTTGTGTATTTCTTTTGCGATGAATCGTTTTCACCAAGTCGGTAACACCACCTATATCGGCTATTTGTCCGTACGCTTGAGTACACAGAATACCATGGAAACACCTACATCGGGATACGGCAGTGGTGTTGGGATATTAGCCCCACGTCTCCTGTGGTTTTTGTTCTCTGCGGTTCATAATGATTTCTTCAATTGTATCGTTCGCGGGAAAAAGAGATTCTTGTAATTTTCTATTCGACAGTCAAGTTCTCCAACAATCTTGGTTCCGTCTTACGATGCAATGTGGTGTTGATATTATTTCATCTGTGTCCGTTTTAAACTCTATTGGGTTTTTAACTCTATTAAACTCCCATTCAAGTTCACCTTGTGATTCTGCTACGCTCCTTGCTCGGTCATATCAATTTTTATTAACGAATCGAAATGCCTCTCTTTTTATTTTCTTTATATTTTTCTTCTTATTTATGACGCGCATCGCGTTATAAAGTAATACCAACTGCAAATTTCATAAAGAAGTCATGGCCAGTTTTCCTTCGTGAATAAACCTAAAATTCAATAACATGAATTAAAATGAATGAATTCCGTTAAATAAAGAAAAAACCAAACTCAATTAAGTTCTAAGCGAAGTGCACTTCCATTAAGATCCGGTAGGATTTTACGGATTATGCATATCTCCGCTTGATATCTTAAAAATTAACATGAAACGGAGAGGCTCAATTTAAATATTGACCGTAAAGATTTTAAAGAGGAACTACAGTCAGAAACAATAAGCTCGGATGAGAGAAAAGCTGTATTCTGTGAGACCGATCGCAAAATTTTAAGAAGAGAATCATTTCCGGAGTATCAGAATCAATATCGTGCTGCGTCTAATTGTTGTGTAAGTGGTGTGTTTTTTTCAGGACTGTCCCGATTTGGAGGATCAATATGTTCCAGGTGGTATTCAAAGGGAATCCAATTTCAGGAGTCTGTGTCAAGAGTGGCGTATTCTTATGCGTTAAACAACAGTTGCAACGTTGACTCAAGAATCTAAAAATTGCAATCCAGCAAACCCTCACCCATGGGAAAACATGAATCTCATTTTTTTACACCCTATATGAAAACCTTATTGACAATGCACCGTGTTTTTTTATGGGGGTTAATCGAAACAAAACTCATAGATGACTTTGATAGGAATACGTACAGCTCTGACCAACAGGACAAATATACGTATATAAAATGAGTTTCTATTGACGGTCTTGGTCAACAGTTTCACTCCCTTCATACTCCCCTCTCCTCGCCCTCCTCATCCCACTTTCGAAATGCGCAATCGGACAATGTGCCCGTTGTTTCATTCAAATCTTAATGGCATTCCTTTTCGTCAGGAGGTTCTTGGCGAAAAGACTTTCGGGGTCGAATTTCTATCCCTGAATCCGCACGAGATGAACCCTCTTATCTCCTCCTTCCATCTTGGGTGGAGAACTTGCATGCATACCACGAACCGGTTAGTCCGGTGGACTGCAGCCGAGACGAGGGTTGGGCAGAACCCGAAGGTCGGTCGCGCAGGTTCGAATCCCGCCCCTGGTCTCATGGAAGCTGGTTTGCGATTTAACACATTTTCTCCCACAGTGCATGTGAACTGAAACTAACTCAAGATGACAGAGTTCTCGATGCTTAATTGCCAGCACGGAAAATTTAGACTACTTGGAGAGGATTTAAATCGACAGAATAGTTGAAATAATGTCACCGGGGCCGTAACATAAAAGTCCTCCTTGCTGTGGAAAAGAAAAACATGTTCCCAAGCTGCGCGATTAATTAACATATCAATAACAGGAGCAATGTTTAGTCATAATTTTTATGAGAGGTATAATACGCAAAGTCAGAATGAATCTAACCATTTCAAACGCGAATTACTGGAAGGATTTCAACACGATCCTGCTGAAATCACGGGCCATTTAGCTCAATGATCAGTCCAATAGGATATAAGACTTGCAGCAGCGATGAGTCACATTTTTGGTTTTCAAATAGAGGTAGGACATTTTTTTCGTCGCATTTCGCAATTAAATGCATAGCGTCAAAATATATACCTTTATCCAGTTATAATCCCCCCACACCAAATGAAAAAAAAACTCCAGCATTATTTAGGTGAAATTTTGTTTTTGGTCCGTTCTCTATGGGGACATTTGGCGAAATAAATCCAAAAATGTCTAAAACCACAAAACTTTGTGATTTTCTTTCCTCCTATATTACGATTACATAAAATGAAATACATTTAACTGAACAACTTGTCATTTGTGGACTTTATCCATATTATCCATTTTAGTGCCAATGGGCCGATATATCTGCTCTAGGGGTATGTGCCAAAAGTGCCATCTATCGGCCTGACTTTTTGTTTAATAAATAATTTTTTCTTAAATTGTTTAGGGCTAAAAAAATATTTTTTTATATTCCTGTAAGTGTTTTGAATGTGAATAAAAAATTGACGTTAAAAAATTGAATTTAGTATATATATATATTTAAACTTGTAAATTAACAAATTCCACGAAAAAACCTTGGAATATTTCGCATATCCAGGTGAACTTCAGATTTCCAACTTCATTCTCACTAAAATATGTTGAAATACTATGTAATTTAGTTGAAATAACATGTTGAAATGTTATCTTGATGTATCTTACAAAGCTATCACTATGAAGGTCACAGACTGTCAGACCAAAATGTTTTATCGCCGTATTACGGCAGCTTTTTGTTTCCTTATGTAGTAATGGCAACACCATCATTGAAAGAGCAATTAGCCTTTCGCAGACTACTAAGTAGTTTACATAGGAATTTCCACTGGCGTTTTATAGGGATCCATTATTGCTGTCATTAGCTCACCTGCCCTATTAACGACTCTATAGTGTCTATCTTAATATGGGAGTTCATATCCACGGTCACACACCCTAGGGGAGGCACGGAGAATGCTTGGTAGATGTAGGGAAAAGGGGAAGAACCTGTACGCGTTTCAGAAGTTGTGCCACGTAAAGAATTTAAAATTAACTCATTAAATGTGTGATAATAACTTTTTAAAAAAGTTATTCAAACAAAATGTTTACATAATTAAATTACTATAAAAAACATATATTTCGTTTAAATTTTTAAATAAATTGGTGTTACACACAGAAGTCTCATTCCATAAAAAATTATTCGGAAAATATTTGTTAAAAACTAGAAAAAATTTCTAATTCATTAAAAGACACCAGTAAATGCCAAAAAAAGTACCGTTACGTATTAATATCACCTTTTAGACCCAACTTTGAATAAGTACATGAAATCCTCATAAGGAACGTTTGATACTATAAATAGATCTTGAACGCCATCAAACAGTTAGGTTTGTTTAACATTGATCTGATTAACTTCGCGAAGATGTTTGGGGGAATCAGGCTCTTAACTACTCGCTGTCCGCATGTTCAAATAGAGGCTAACTATACTGCGCAAAATTGCAATAAATTGCATTTCTGTGGGTGTGAAAGACTTAAAGGTATTACAAAACCCATCCTATTACGATAGATTTTACGTAAGGGGAAATACAGTAAACAGATTGAAACGCTGTAGGACGAACTGTTCTACAGTGTGACTCTTTTATGGGTTTTTGTGCACTAGAAGTAAAATCTGGCAGGTGAACCAATCGGCCTGTAGGGTAATTCGTGCATGTAGTAGATGAGTCATGAAATTTTCTTGCTGAGCGAACATGAAAAACTCCTGCATGGCACTACGGTGTTGGAGTCCGAAACCTACAGCGAAAGGTTTCATCCTTTGATCCATCAAATGATTCTCTCTTCCATGCATGGTGCACTCATGACATGTATTTTTACGGTAGTGAGAAAATTACAGGGATGCATGTCCCGTCAAAAGACCTCATTGTAACAATGGCAGCGGGCCTTGCTATTTGTCATCCAACACCACCGTTCATTTATCTTAGTGTTCAAAGATAGAAGTTTCAGTCGTGATGCCGTGGAATTTTATCATGTCGAGTATAATATAAGAGCAATTTTCCATAAAAAATATATTTATTGCGACCCTTGGTTTCAATGATAAATATATTTTTTGTGTAAAATTACTCTTATATATTATTTTTCAACATCTTTGCATTGGTTGGAATTCCGCTCTTTTCCCTGTCGGCCAACCTCTTAATTTCTACATTACGTACACTATCGCATAGCCCCAGAGCCTGTCACCGTTTCATCATCTCATTGGGTTTTATCCTCTGAATTTCATATCTCTCACTTTAAAATTTATCCTGCAAATTTTAATCTTACTTATTTCAAGAGTTCTGCCAGATTTATTTTTTAAACTACCTACTTCACTTCGCCAATAACTTTGCAGCTTGGTATTTGAGTTATCAAATTTTACGTCATCTTCCGTTTCACAATTCCATTGCTTCCCAAATTGTTTCTCATTTGTTTTCTTTATTAATTTTTATTATTTCGCATTTAAGCCATATAGGCATGAAATCACGTGGCATATTACTCCACCGACAATACTTTGGATGCATATAAACATGGAAGTTATTGGGTGTTACACGCACAGAAGTCTCATTCCATAAAAAATTATTCGTAAGATATTTGTAAAAACTAAAAAAAAATTTCGAATTCATTAAAAGAACTCCAATATATTTAAAAAAGTATGTATCAAACAGGAAATACTAATTATTGCCATTTGTTTTTTTTATGCTATTTAAATAAATAGTTAAAGAAATTGAAATATATACGAAAGATTGAAGGAAGGGAATCTTGTCGAGAACATGTGCTTAGAAAAGCAAAACACATTCTAGATTAAAAAGAAATGAGAGGTCACCAACTGCAAATTTCGATTGCTAATACTAATCCCATTTTCAAAATTATGACGAGGATTGTGCGATAACACAACATGCCGGCAGTGATGCACGAATCAAGTAACCTGTGATTTGGGTAACTCCATTTTATTTAGCGAAGGTCAATATGAAAAATAAAAAATTGGGGAAAAAGATTGGAGGTAGACTTTTTTAAATTTTTTTTCTTTATACTTTCTCACGACTTTCTTTCGACAAATTATATCGTCATTGAGTAAAAGTATCACATTGTAATCCCAATCACTAAATGAAAACGAAAAACCTTAGAAAGAATGAAAATCATGATTCCCCAAATCTCTATTGTTGTACTGTATACCAATGCAATCATCACCTGAATATGATGTAAATTGTCAACACATAGGTCGTGAGAATGAAAATTTGTTGGATTCGCGAAAGTCTACAACTTTTCTCCTTCAATTGATAAGTTATATTAAATAAAACTGTGGCAGTTTCGCACTTTCCAACAAATTGTATTATTTTGCGGAAAGTGCAAAGTTTTATTTATCCTATGCAAGGATGAAAGAGTTCCAAACAGTACATCCAAGTACGATTTCTTATATGTGGCAGTTTCGTCCGTTAAATGATTTTCAGATGCGACGGGTATAACAAGTTCTAGCAAAAATTGTACTTCGAGAGCGCCTAGTAATTTCAAGGCCATGTCATCCAACCAAAAGTAAACAGAAACACGCAATTGCGGATATGAAAGTCGACATGCAGATGCCATTCACGTCGGTACGTCGACGTTCATGCAAAACATTTGACGCATGTAGTACGTACGTATAACGTAGTCCTTCGAGCCGAGGCCGTTGAGAGGGAAGTCCCTGCTACAGGCACCCCCTCGAAGAGTCACGTGATGGGGTTCATTCCCTCCCTTTTCGCCCCTCCCTATCCTTTCCTCTCTATTCCCTACCCTT
>WURS02044825.1:0-11142 GCA_011762765.2 Rhinocypha anisoptera | reverse complement strand
GGATGGGGTTTGCAGGTTGGGCCTCCCCCATTTTTGAAAAAAGAGGCCCCCCCCAAGAGAGGGGGGTCCCCCCCCCCCCCCCCCCAACCCCCGTGACAGGGGGGGGGGGGGGGAGGAAGGGGGATAAACCCTGATTGCGTACTTTGGGTCCCCACTCCGGCGACGTTCTTTCCTAACACGGGAAAATTCTTCGGAATGCCAAGGGGACGGCGACATAAAAATAGGACAAATAAACGAACACGTCCCGAAAAATATTTTGCATAACTAGCCTTCCCGAGGAAGCGGTAAAAAAAAAAATATCGCGAAAGGGAATGAGGGAAAGGGGGGGGCCTAGGGAATAGAGGCCATTTGGAATTAAAAAAAAATATATATATGCATATATAAAGCGGAAGGGAAGCACCACTGTTTTGTAAATAGATAATAACACTTCAAGGAAGAAGTATGGGAAGAAAAATTTATAGAGGAAATGCACGAATTCCTCAAAAAGGCAGAGATCCACTAGGAGTAAGTACAATGCGTCAAAATGGGATAATATGCAATCGTGGATCAGGAGCGATTTTGGGGAACCTATATAATAGATGTAAAACATCTTGATAATATAAAATGAAATTCCTAGATGCATGAATTGGGCTTTGGACTCCCAAGTGCAAATCACAGAAAGGCCATGGCGTATTGAGAGGATCTGGGAAAAGAGCGGGGGAATGAAAATTGATTCTTTTTATGTGAGCCTCTGTAATACTCTTTTTGTAAGTGGTCATTTTGCACCTGGTGGTACTTTTTAAGTTGTACATCAAGGAATTTCATGTTGATTCATCAAGGTACCGAATTCTTAGAGAATATTGTAACGTCATAATTATTTGTACCATTCTCCTCCTCGGGAGTAAACCAAAAAAACGCCGCTCACTTCCAAATTTACGTCTTTATTCTCTCGTTTCTCAATTCACACTACCCCCCACTTCGCAGTCAACAGTCCCCACTATTCCTCCACACTACAATCCCCACTCTTGCCCTTACACAAACACCAAACAAAAACTTTTCAACAATCAACCATCCAAAATTCTACTCCACATCAACAACAGTGAAGCAAATGGCCAGTACACTACATCACAACAATAGACCAGCAATGGGCTAGATGTTACACACAGGACACTGCGTGAGACCTCGTACACCATGTTCTGCTTTCTTCTCTAAAAGATCCCACTACAGAGATAATTGAGAACTAAAAGTTACCAAGGAGAGGCATTTCATGTATTCTGACTGCTACATTGAAGTCACAATTAGTATCCAGGGGTAAAGAAGTGTCAGAAGAGAGAAGGAACTTGTTAAATGATATGTTACCTACAAGTCACAGAGGGTTATAGAGGGTTAACCTCACTCTCTCTCTCTCTCTATTCCGTTAATGTAGGTAGAAAGTCCGCCTTTCGAGTTCTGTCTTCCACCATCGGGGGGGAGAGGGGGGGGGGGAAGTCGACGTTTGGCGGGGAGGCACGATGGTCGCGGCCTCATTGAGAGATGAACAAAGCTGCCCTCGCGGTATCCTCCTCTCTCCGCCGTATCTCTCTTCCCATTCTTAATTCCTTTAACCTTCATCGTTAAACATTCGACGGTTAACCCCAATCGAATCGAGATTAAGCGTCTTACGCGGAAGCGTACCGGCACCCTCGTTATAAGGAACTTAATTCTTCTCATTTCAGTTAATTGGCGTGAAATGCCATCAGAATCAATTTCACATTCCGCTCTTTTTCGAAACACATCACTATAGCTATATCATCATAATGAACAGATATTTTTTTTTAAAATGCATCAGATATTAAATGCTATATAGGCAGTTGAGATGTATGGTGGAAACGACCCATTATCTAAGAAATGAGGACAGCGTGCAATTTCCACTTTTAATAACTTCTTTTCTTCGCCGTTTTCAACTTTTGTGCGAACTTGTGCGAAATATGTCAAAATGAAGAAGACGTTTTTAGGTCGAAATTGCAAGTCGTTCTCATTTCATAGCATCGGATGATAATCGCTATCAATTAATTCGAATCGAATTACTTTCCTGTGCCAAATTTAATTGAAGCCATTGGTATGTAGACCAGAAAAGACAGTTCCGGTGAAATACTATGACGATGATGATGAAGGGTAATCAACTGGTTAAGGTAGGTTTTTTGATGACCATTAGCTTAGGTTGGCCGCGTACCATCTAACGTTAATCCCTCTTCAAATATACGCACTTCGTACCCCCTATCATTCCGTCCAAAATCCCTATTCTCTCTTCCTACCCCTACCCCGCTTACCCAACATTCTACTCTCTATTACAACCTTTAGCAACCCATTGCCTCTTGAGTACCTCTTCCATCCACCTTTCCTGTATTTTTCGGATCTCTCGCAGCAAACGCCTCTCCTCCCCGTACACCATTCTCAAAACTTCTTCATTCGTTTTCCTCTCTCTCCACTTCGCCTTCTCCATCCGTCACCAAATCCACTTCTCAAGAGCCTCCAATCTATGCTCATCATCCTTCCTCATGGACCAGGTTTCGGATCCATATAGTGCTACGCTCTATATTAGGGTTTTCACTAATCTTTTCTTATTCAGGGTCCCTCTCATTAACTCTTTCCTTTTCGCAAAGGCCTCTTTTTCTAATGCAATTCTTTGTCTGATATCCATGACACTACATTCATTTTCCTCTAAGGTGCTTCCCAAATAAGTGAATTTGTCTACCTGTTGTAATTTATTCCCTTCTGACTTGATATTTAGCCTAGCCTTCTTACTTCTTGAAAATCTCTTTACTTTTGTTTTCTTACTTTTAATTTTCATCCCAAACTTCTGACACTTGTCCTGTAAAGCATTCAACAAGGTCTGCAGTCCTTTGACTGATTTACTAACTAGGGCATGGCCGTCGGTGAATCTGACTAATTTAATGAGTTCCCCACCAATTTTTACTCCTGTCCCAACCGTCTCCCATGCCTCTTTTACCATCTCCTCTGAGTACAGATTAAAAAGAACAATGGACAGCAGACACCCCTGTCTTACTCCCCTACCTAAATTTGCCCATCTAGACTCCCAGTCTGCCACCCTTACTTGCGCGGCCTGGGCCATATAAAGGTTTTGGATAAGATGCCTATCCTTCCAATCCATTCTGGCTGCATGGACTACCTTTCGTCTGGCTCCTACCCTTCAACCTATCTGGTATGGGTGACCCTGTAAAATAATTGCTCCTGCCAGAGAAGCTCTAAGTGTCATTGGAACACACAAGCCGTTCCACCACGTCAAGATCGTAGTCCATGGGGAGGGATGCTGGATGTAGGTGGAAAATATTTAATGGACAAACAAATTGAGAAACGATGGAGAATAGAGAAGGGAGGTGAAGGAAGAGCCCAGAACTAGTAATGCATTTGGAACACCTATAGAGATGCATTCAACCTTAGGGACAGCACATAAGTGAAAGTTTTCAATTATTATGATGGTATTAGTGGTGACATTTCATGTGTGATCAGAACTTACCATATTTTCTTATGAAGTTCTCATTACCATCAAGTGCATGTAGATTGATGCATTTTGTTTATGTGCATCATGAAACTCATTTTATTCAATGAATAAGTATGATCACCAAGTAGCAGGAAGTCACTCTTTTGGAGACAACTAAACTGTTCCAATTCATTAACATTCCACACATTTGTTTACCCTTCAATTCTTACATCATAAGTATTTCTAACGTCCTATACCTACTACTAAAATTACTACTACCACCATTAGTACTTTCTTGATGAGAAGTGAAATAGGAAATTATACTCTTTTGACTTCTTTTCACCAAAATTATATCTGGAGTAAGAACTTACTTCTTCACTCTCAGCTTCAAGTTTAATCATCCTCACCAAAACCAATTCCAGGGGAACACCCAAACTTGCATCATCAAAAAGTGTGTGTGCCTAAAATTGAATTTGGAAAGTATAAATACCAAAATGTGCTGCAGATATTTAATTATTTAATAAAATTGCATTTTTCTCCCAAGATGAAAAGAATGCATTTCATTTACAATGGCATTCTTGCGATTTTTATAAAAGTTTGGATCCTCATTGCAAAGTTAACTGCAGAGACTGTGATGGTAATTTTAAAATACCCTTTAAAAACTTACAGTGCAGGATATTTCTGTTAGAAAACAGAGTACAAAGGTGTTAATTGTAGCCTTGTACTTAAAGTATGTTATCATTTACAAGATGAGAATATGTACAGGATTTTGTTCACATTATCTTACCTGGAGATTTTATTATACCTTTAAAGAGGCTGCTGTGAAACTAAATTATTGACTAAAACACCAGAGCTGTGACCAACTAAAATTCATTGTGGTATTCGGAGCAAAATCTTGCAACGGAGGTAGCAAGATGATGTTATGAGTGCCATACATAAACAATTTGATTGAATAAAATTGATGAGATACCAGATATTGTATCTCTGAACACGAAAGACGTTTGTTTTAAAGTCCAGACATCCTTACACATCTTCCTTTGATGTCTATTAATTAGAATGAGAGAGTGGTCATTTTTGCAAAAAACTATTAATATGTGTTAACTAGGTGTTAATTTTGCAAATATCATTGTCATAATAAATTTTGAGCATAAAGCCATAAAGGTACATAAAGATAATATTGTTCCAGCTCACAATATTGCTAAGGATTTTATTAAAAATTTCCCAGGTACCACCTGCCACTTTGTTTGGAAAAGGGTTACTCCTTATGAAATCAGACTTATTATCAATTCTTTAAAGCATTACAACTCCACAGATATATATGGGTTATCAATCAACTTAATAAAAAAACTGGGTAATAAATTGGTAAACCCCTTGTTTTAATCTTGAAGTCTTGCTTCCAGTAAAGCACCTTCCAAAATCACTGAAGATATTTAAAACCATCCCTGTTTATAAAAAGGGGACACAGCCATGCCTTCCAATTATAGGCCTATCTCTATAATTCCAGTTTTTGGTAACATTTATCAAAAGGCTGTCAAGAATCAGTTGTACAATCATTTTTTCAGTAATAACTTATTCTCCTCTTTCGATTCGGATTTCGGAAATTTCATTCCACCACTTCAGCAGTGGTGTCTGTTGTGAAATCAATTAGAGGCTTTTCAAGAAAAATTACCTATTTCCGTAACTGCCTGTGATCTCTCCAAAGCCTTTGATTGTGTTTCACACCCAATAGGGTAGTTTCCTAAAATTTTTATTGTCTTAATTGAATGAATGTAGCACCTGGATTATTTATCTGAAGTCATTCAGCTGAGATACGAAAAATGTATTTTTTACAATCGATTGAAAACTGAAAAAAATCGGTGGAGGGAACTGGGAATGCTGGGAGGTAGCCCCAAGGACATCTTAGGAACCGACGACCGATACGGGCCATGGCACACTACGTTGAAGCTTAGTGGTGCGGCACACTGATAATCTACAACCTCTAATTCCGGTAAAACTGAGCAAAATACTCTCGAAAGATTCCGATACAAGGATTACAAAGGGAAAGCATATTTGGAAATGTTATCATAAAATACTGTAACGCCTTGATTTTTCAAGTTAAGTTATTTTGTTTATAAGAACATAACTACTCGTTTCGAATTCTATGTAAACGTTTTTCCTCCAATTTATGTACATATGCTCTCATGAATTGGACCCTGTCCGAGCATACTTCCCCTGATTGATGGAAGAATAAAAGCGTTTTCAGATAATTTAAAATGACACTTTCCCAGAAATAAAAGTGGTAATATCTCCCGTCACTCGTGCCCTGGACTATAGTAGTGTAATAAGAAATGCAGTAACTGTTTATGAAGTTTTCTTGGGTTCCCAACCCGTTTAAGGGCTCCATTGTGCCTAACGTTTCGACTGCCCACTTAACCGGGACACGAACAAAATTTTTTCTCAAAGTGGAAGCTAATACTTTAGCATCTAAAGATTTTTTATTATTTGCCTTAAAGTTAGCCAGATACTGCAAAGATAACAGGTCAAACTAACGAGATGAAGATGATAGACCTTGTGGATGTAAGGGCATTACATATCTATATCAAAGTTGTAGCTGTTAGTATTGCTAGGGAGTAGGAATCGATGTCTTAGACGATGAAAGACCCTTCGGTTTCAGCCAATTGGTTGTCAAAGGGATGCAGCAGACAGTTCGAAGCAAGTGCATAAAAGTAAACGTGCACAACCCCCAAGGTTGACCCATGACAGTACGCTTTGTGTTGTCTTTACCCTCCCTCCCGACCTTTTTCAACGTATTTACGTCATTATTAAAGGTTCACTAACAAGTTTGCCAAAGCAGTCAGTAATGTGGGTGATGAGAATAAAGTGTGACTCTTAAAAAGTATTTCATACAATGAATCAATTCTACCAAGATAAGGCGAAAACTGTGACCTATGTCAATCTTTCACAAACCTTCTGGAAGCCTACCTTCACAAAATTATTAATTTTTAAAATGTTTCTATTATTACTAATAAACAACATTTATGTAACTTCACCATTCCTTAGACCTTCCTATATTCCAAAGCAGTCCTATTACATATTGTCAAAATAGGAGTTCTCACACCATGAATATTTTATACATATTGACTTAGTAGAAATGGTAATTTAGATCATAGCACAACTGACCAGAGAATGAGAAACTTGATTTTTATCTCTGCAGAATGAAATGATTTACTCCCAGAAACTCAGGAAGAATAAGATCACATAAAAACCACTTTGGATGAGTGGCAATCCATCTTCCTCTACTGTTATAATCCTTACCATGTTAAAAACTGTTAAGGCATAATTTTCAACATCAGAGTCCTTGTGGTAATCAATCAGGGTCTTGTCTAATACCACAAGTGTCTCCAAGAAGAGAGGCTTGCTCTCTTCTTTGAATTTCTTTGAAATGACAGAACTTGGTCTTCCTTGCCTTTTCAGGCGTTTCTCGAGTATCTCCTTGACACCATCTATGAGAGATTTTTGTATTTATTAGCACAATTTAATGTAAATATCATTTAATGGACAGAATACTTTAAATAAATTGATATCTCAAATCTTCTTCTCACTTAAGTTCCACATCTTTTTAATTCATAAGTCCTTCACAGCCCTTCCTCATAAGTTATATGTATATCATTTCCGATGATGTATGCATTGAAATAACAATCGCAGACAAAGCCTAAAAGAAGTATTGATTTTTCCATTAATGTGATGCATTCAGAAGAAAGTTTGTTGTTTGAATTTTGATTCTGAACTGTTCCACAATTTTTAAAAGGAATACTTAAGACTTAAACAATTATACCCATTACATTTGAGTATTTCAAAAGATAATTGCAACAAATATGGAAAGTGAACAGCATTGAGAAAAAAGAAAATGGTAGCAATGGCATTTTATTTTTGCACAAAAGTTTTGAAATGTTTACATGAAAATGCCATTGATAAGAATATGAAGAGTGGTCTAACAAAATTTCATGCGATTGTAAAGCTACCTAAGTTGGTCAGATGGTAGGAATTTTTGTACAGTAAACTGTACTGTTTGTACTGTGTACTGTTGTTTTACATTTTTTTTATTGTATTGTATTTTTCTATTATTTGTATTTGTACTATTGTACCTAATGATATTTTTCATGTTATGACGAAATCTATTCTGATGTATATCGGGCTAATGATTAATAAATTATTATTATTATTTGCCCATTTATGTTTTCCTCCTGTTAATTATTTTTGGTCTGGGGAGCACTCAAGCAAGAAACAAAGACGGCAGTCAAAACCTGGTTTCTGGGCACACAAGAGGTGATTGGTATTTATAGTGAAAGTGTAATGTCTTTGTTAGTGCTGGTGAGAAATATACATCAGTTTCAATTTACAGTCACCGGCCTTGGTGAAATCCTCATCTGCCATTCAGGAGGGCGTGGGTTTGAATCCCAGCTTGGTTGATTTTCATTCTTCACCACGGGTATGGATTTGTGTGTTTCGTCCTTGTAATAAAAATGTCGTTATTCTGTTCACCGTAATTGGCCACTTGGTACTGTGTGAGGGCAATTGCAGAATAAATAAATTTGGAGTGGTTTTAAATAATTTTTTGTACATAAAACTGTTTAACATACATGTGGTGGACAGAGGGAGCAAGGGCCGATGACAAATTAACAAAAGGAAAAAGAGTTGGATATGTATTGCATTAGAAAGAAAGTATTCACTGAAGCATATGATGCAGACTGTGAGTAGAAAAGTTAGGATAGGAAACTGAAGACAATAGATTCAGTCTGAAAGTTATGAAAGAATGAAGAGAAGGGGAGAGGATAGGAAGAGATACAGCGACTAAGGACTGGTGAAAGTAGATGCCTTACAGTGATGATTACAAAGGTACTATTTAATGGCATTCACACAAATATATTAAAATCTTTAGACTGATATTGAGGTTTTCCTATAAACCTTAAAGAAAAAAAACCAGGAATGGATTTAATTACTTTTTTAACAAAGAAGAACACAATTGACAAGGGAAATTTTCTCAAAATATAATATTTTAGCTTAGGAGGGATAGAATTTTTTCTGAAGTATACAATTATTTTCAGTAGATTAATAATTAAGTTGATATTATCAACCCAATCCTAATTTTCATTTATTAAAAAAGTCACTGGAATTTTGAGATTTCATTACAGTAGATGGTATTGTTAGTCTTTAGGCAACAATATACTCTCACAATGTGACTGATGGAATGGTTTCATGCATCATTTGGATATTGTGGCTTTGAGCTTATGTGGCAGCCAAGTGCCAAGTGAAATTCATCATTATATGAATTCCAGTTGTGGTGAGAAATTCAAATCAAAGACAATACTGAGGATACATGCACTGCATGGGCATACAGGCCTTCCAGGCCCAGGGTGCGACATGTGGTAGCAAATAATAATATAATACAAGAAATACTATTTGAAATACTACCTGTAATACAGAAAATACCATTTGGAGGGATAAAAAATCATCTCAGTAAGGAACAGTTTTTGGTAACCGTTTAAATTCTTCTATGATGTATAGGTGAATGGTGAATAAGGGACTGAACTGGCTCCTGGCTAATAACTTTGGGTAGTGGTTCTAAATTGTTTGAAATATACATTAGTAAACAAATTATTATAAGTGTAGTTATCAATAAAAATCATATTACCCTTAGATCCACAAACATCTGAGCCCTTCAATTTCCCAGAGTCATCTTTATAGAGCATGTGAAGTTGCCTTGCATCTCGAGAAAAAGTGAAGTTCCTCATGGGCTCAATAAGGTAACTTTTGTCATTTATACTTATGTACCCAGCCTGAAATGAAACTATGTTATATAGCTCAGCTTTGATTTCATACATACTTATATAGTCAGTTATACATATCATGGTCATAAAAGTAATTTACATCTTATACAGAAAGTAATCAATCCGAATATTGGTTTACAGGAGCTCTCCAAAACAACAACGCCGACCATCCGACCACTTCTTCACTCCCTTGCGTTTCCCAACCATTAGCTTTCTCCTCCATTATTCTGTCTCTCATCATAGTCCACTCATGGCCTATCTCTAGGGCTTCCTTCCCTCGTGAGATTCTTTCCAATTACGAGATCACCAACTGCCTAATCTACGCTAACAATTTCCCTCTCATTCTTTATAAGTCCACTCCCATCATATGGACGGGTATTTGGAGTACTTCCTCACTGGTTCTTCCCTACTGGTTATCAAATGAAATCCGAGACACAAGCAGTCTGACGGTTCTCAACCACCTTTGTTGATCACCATCATCCGCCTCTATATCGCAGTCCCAAGATTGGTTCATCTATCGCACGGGAATGGCATCGTCGCACCTGATGCATCATCTCTACTATTATTATATACTATTAGCAACTTTTACAAAGTGAAGAAGAAGAAATTGGAATCGAGATGTAAGATCAAAAGAGAATAAAGATTAAAATCATAGATGAAAGATATTTATGACATGGCAGAGGAGGAAAAAACTGTGGTAAGATAATGACTACATATTAAAATGTGCAATTTTCCACAAAATAAATCTTTACCTGAAGATGATGCCGTAGCGTTGAAACTAGTTGTACCAGATTAAAAATCTTAGTGGAAAAATAATTAGTGCGTTATTCCTTTTTCTCAAATAAATCTTTATTTCTACCTAGGTTTCAATGTGGGTAAATAGACCACACCCCTAATGAGAACAGAACCTACCTGCTAGCAGCCACTGCCCTCTCTGCAGACAAGAGAGGATGCCAGAGATAGTATCACCATTGTCCCTCCATAATTCTTGTACTTCTTGGAAATGTTGATATACCTTTTGAGTTCCTTCCTGTTCTTCTCCTCTTTCCCAGTCTCCCATATCCCCTCCCCCGCTCTCCCAGAACTCACAATACATATATGTACAGTAAACACTGTTACATTGGCCACCTCTATAAATATGGGATTTTTTTTGTGGAACCAAAAAATTCCATTGATTCTTATGGGACATATTTTGCGTATATTGGCCAGCTATATTTACTCCACCCTGCCGAGTACCCATTCGAACTAATGGTAAACCTCTGTTTGCCTCTCTCCAAATTCTTACCCTCCCATGCATCTACGTCCTCATTTATGCCATGTTCGCTAAATGCTATCCCCATATTTTTGTTGCAAACTCACATTATCACAATCATACCTCATGCTCAAAGAATGACATTCACAGCAAACGCTTTGTGTCTACCTTATGCCTTAAAGGGCCATACCAATCTATTGCTGCAATCTTTTCCAAGCTACCTTCAGATATAAAATCTCCTCTCCCATGGCATTTAAAAACAAGATTAAAATCTTGCTACTCAGCAAATTGTATGATTGTTGTGGTGTATTACTGTAATTTCGTGTATCAATTGTTTTACACAGTAAACGGGAGGGGTCACGGCATTGTGGTTGCCGGCAGTCTCGTCCCAAGCTCTGTGATTTCTCCATTATTTTATATATTACATTTGCAAAGAGGATGCCAACGTTGATGGAGAAATTTGAGGCGGAAGAGGAAAATTGGGAGGCTTATGAAGAACAACTGGAGCAGTATTTCATATTGAACGATTTAGTGGGCGAGACTCACAAAGGGAAAAGGAAGGCAGTGTTACTTTCATCGGTAGGGAAGTCAGCTTACTCAGTATTCCGGAATTCATGTGAGCC
>WURS02044804.1:0-11143 GCA_011762765.2 Rhinocypha anisoptera | reverse complement strand
CCCTCCGCCCGCGCCTCCCCTCCTTGAGGTCCACCGTTGGCCCCTCCTGCACGTGCACCTCTGCGCCTCCTGGCATTCCTCCTTCGCCTCCTTCGGCCACCCCCCTCCTCTGCGCCACTGTTGTTGGCCTGCTCCCAGTCTCCCAGGAGGTTGTTTGCTGATGGATAACAGAACAGCAGTGAAAAGAGATTAAGTTTCTGTATAAATACGTATATATTACATATAAAATACATATATATGTATTACATAAAAAAATACATATATATATTACGTATAAAATGCATATAACACACATGATGTGTGTATTATATATTCTTAAAACATAAATAGCGACCTCGTGGAAGATGACGGAGAAGAGAGAGTGTTCCACAAAGGAAAGAAATGAAAAGAGGTTAACATATCCTGCCTCTGCAGGAAGAAAAACACTAGAAAAGTTTTCCAACGTTGAAGTAACTTCCATAGTGGCATAACATCTCGCAAAAACAAACCACTATTGTGAATTTGCCCCCAAACAATTACATGAGGAAAAAAAGGGAAGGAAACTAGATGCCCTGGAACAAAGGGAAATCATTCAAAGCAAAATTGAAAACAACCCCCTGCTTGATGAAAGTACATTCCTTTCAATCTCCCAAGAGCTTACATTCGAGTAATCCTTCCTCCGAACCTTCTGTCATAAACCCCTCCGCCATCTCACCTTCCCTCCCCTTGTTGTTTGATGTCACACGACTCCGCAACGGCCCAAGTGAAGGCTTCTCAACGCAGCTATAACACAATACACCTTTCCCCTTAGGTCCACAAACCCAGGATGACGTCAGACATTACACTACCCGAACACAGGCTCCAGATGGTGGTAGAAGACAATAGTTAAAAATAAAAATGGCATACCTTGACAACAACAGAAGGACAGATTTAAGCCCACCAGTTTCCCCCTTTCCCCCCCTCCCTGGTCACTCTTAACCGTCGATTTTGGAGTGATCTATCCCACGCCTCTTCCAAAACCACACTACCTATCACAATAGGCCTTATTCTCACACACCCAACTTGTTCTATTGTATATATTTTTTTGTAAAAGGTTTGAGCTCATTGAAAATGGTGTAGTACACAGAACCATGTCAAAATAAAGAAGAATAATTTGTTAAAGCGAAAATTGTAATCGTTACTTATTATTAAGATTCCTTTACTTCCGTTTTCACTGTTTCCCCACATCCAAAAAACATTTAAGCCCAATGTTTTCTCACTGTCCGTACTCCACAATGTGAAACAGTGGTTCCCAAAATTGGGCACCACGGCCCCCTATGGGGGCACGGCATTGGCCCTTGGTGTTGTTGGGTGAATGTTAATGGAAACAAGGAGGTCGGCGGCTCGAAGAAGTTTGGGAGGGAACCTTGCTCTGGAACCACTCTGTCAGTAGCTTACTCGCGGCTCAAATTGGCTGCGGCCAAGCAATCGAGTCTTTTTGACATTCATTCACAAAAACTGATTGTTCTGGCACAAAAAATATTGCCCACCCAGTGCAAGTGATGATCAAAGCAAAAGAAAACACTCACCATCAACACTAGAAATCGAAGACTCTACATGAAGTGTTACTGAACCAAACATCTTCCACCAGCATGGTGAGTTCAAGAAGTGCTTCCTTACAGACCATTGATTAACATTTGAATATGACGATATCCAACAAAGGCACGCTATATATTAATACGAATTTCAGAACTAAAATCCCAATCACCAAACTTCCCACACCCTGAAGTGTTTTGCAGAGCTACTATAGTGCATTTATCGTTTAGTTGACAGTATTGTGATTCGGGATGTGAACCCTCATTCTTCCCTCTAGATAACCAATACTAACAGTGCTGTAATTTTGATTTGGTTAATTCAGAATTATATAATTTGTAAGTTGAGGTCTTGAACACAAGTTTTATGATGAAAGACGAAATAGTGTTGACCTAAATACACGGCGAACTACAAAAAAATATTTCAATCTCGGGATAAATGCCACGACGGTTTAGTGTATTTAAAATTCGATGTCTATTCAGATGAGTACGTTGTTCACTCTGCTCATAGGTCACTGTCCAGAGACCAATATATTAGTTTCTTTTTTATTATTATCTCGGATGATAGGAGGCAATATTTATCACAATTACCGAACCTTTTGGGGGAAGATTCCTCAGGTTTCCATCTGGGTCCAGGGCTTGTTTTCCACCTGGACCCGGATGGAAACACAACAAATCTTCCTCCAATCTATTCGCTGGGAAAACCTGAGAACCTTCACCGTTTGGTTAGGAAGTTAGGAAGAAGGTATTTTCCGAACCAACTCTCATAGTACTCTCCGTCAACTTCATTGTGATCATCCATTGATTTTTTCTTACAAAGAAAAAATAGCAGTGAATGCCCATTAATCCAATTCCCGTGGCGGCATGAATTATAGCAAAACTACCCCCCCTAGGGAATTGAGAGTTTGTTTTCCGGTACTCAAACCAGCCAAGAAGCTTTGGTGTTTTGTTTTCCTTTTCATGCCATGTTAACCGTTTGCCCCACACTGATCCAAGTTTCATAAGTACCTACATATATATATAATATATATGTGAGAAAAATACACCATAGGCGGTAAATATAAAATGGGATAGGAATTTGGAAAGAGGATAGGAAAACATACAAAGATGAACACAAAGGAATAGTATTTTTAACAGAATAAATAAGATATGTATATATATTAGGCCTCTCATCGCCATGAAAGTTTTTAATTTACCTCCCATACATGTGACGCCAAAGGATTATGTTGTCTACTTCTATTATTATACTCTGCCTGCCCCTTCTTTCGTATGCGAAACAAATATCTGCAAGTAAGCTATAAAATGTTGACCTTTTGAAATTGAATAGGTCCTCGTCCATGCATACAGAATTTAAAATAGTTTTTAGTGTTGAAGGAATATTTCCCCTGAACATTTCATGTACTTTACTTCCGACTCCAGATCTGACAAAATCGTCATATACACATTTCTAGACACTTCCCTTCTTACCCTGTATATAGTCTACTCCGAGCATCCATTGGCTTTTAAAAACTGTATAGGTTAAACACATGGTGAGAATGTAATTCTCTTTGGTTTTGATTTTTTCCTTTACTGGAAATGAAATTAATACAGCAGTCATTTCAACATGTTACTTTTTTGTGCCTTGCGTCTCCTTTTCTTTGACAATGCCTTTGGAATTATGAGGTATGATATCATGAAGGCAGGATTCAATTTCCTCGAAAACTCCTTTTTATGGTGTGACTCGTGAGTTATATCATTGCATTCCTTATTGTAGATATATTCAAAACAAATTTTGTAAAAAGACCTATTCAAACCACCCATAAATAAATAAACTCACTTCCTCAATTGTTATTTTACTTATGGCATTGTTTCTTCATTTCCATTAATTGAGTCCTAAAAATTATCGATGAAGATTTACGTTACCTAAGGTATAATAAATCCTACAACGCCTTACAGAAACTGTAACTTGTAGAAACACGATATCCAGATTCATCTGACATTTATCCACTTTAATGTCTGCAGTATCAACGAAGCCAACTCAGAGTTTGGTGTACATCACCAGAGAAATATTCGACCGAAGATCGGTAGTATCTTCGGAAACGATTCATGAACAATCAGAGATAAGGTTTGACCTACGGTTTACAATTATGATTCCATAAATAAGAGGAAGGTCGAGAGGTTGGCTGTCCTGCTAAGGTCAACACAGACAAATGGGACCACCAGATGGGATCACCTTCACTCTGGGTTAGAGCTGATGAAAAGTAGATTACCCCTTGTTTGTTTGCTGCACCCCCTCTCTGACTTTCAACTAATCCCTTCTCTTGCTTGTGGATGAAAAAGGGATCTCCTGTTGATTGGCAGTCTCTCCCTCCCCGACTGACCTTCAACTAATACCTTTTCCTGCACTGTCTACAAGTCTAGCTCATCACTCCGTATGTTCTTTTATTCCGATTGATCAGCTATAAGGATGAAATAGCACCAGGAAATGACAGACTGGAGCACAGATTCCAAGATTAGTTGTTCAGTCATTCCCCAGGAAAGTCTGTGGCATAAAATCACAAAGTCACCTCTCGTAAAATCACCACAAAGTCTCTTGTAAAGCCTTCCTTACATGTAGATTCATGAGACATAACAAAGTAATGTGTGGTCGAATCCTGCGTGTTGTGCAACCCGAACAGCAAAATCTATTCGCTAAAGAGATAGGGCAAATATTTACCACTCATAATAACCGGGGGAACTCCCTATGTTTTAACACGTGGACCAACCAATGCAAAACAATCATTCGCTATATTGATACTCTCGTTGTAATCCATACTTGCTTTAGCGGACTTCTACTGTATTTGAGATAGAGAAGAAAAACTTTGCATAGTTTCATGTCAGAGTATCAGATAACAAAAAAACAGATTCAAGATAACAAATTTCATCAAAATTTGAGACAGTGGATGTCATGGTCTGGATGAAGTGTGACGGAATGGCCCAGTTACAGTTTTGGCCTCATGAAAAATATCTCAAGAGTTTGACTGATCGGCATTTTGAATATGCTTTACTGTTTCCGTTATATTTACAACAAATATTATAAAAAAACAAAAACAAATGTGAATCAGTAAAAGTTTTACGAAAAATAATATAAATATAATTTTTAAAGCCAGAAAGTCCTAACTTAAACCACACTCTGTAAATAGAAAACTTGAATTTGGGGGTTTCCACCTTAAGGCTTAAATTCAATTGTCGACGAGGTTACTTGGTGGAATCTCGACATTATCGAAATAAAACACACTAGATTTAATTCTACAGAAATATTTATGTGGAATATATTTCTAGTATTATATTTTCTGAAAACATTTCTGTGGAATTTAACGTGCGTTTTATTTCGATAATGGTGGGGCTTTGTTCAACTAAAGAGGGGCTGAGATGCCACAAAACCTAATATTTGAATTCTCGGACATCACTTCCTTCACCCTTCTCTACACGTTTCTTTAGAACAATGCGGACAGACATGGTCAATATGCCGTTCCTACCATCCTACTCCGAATGTTAACGTTGCAGGCACGCGTGCAACACGATCGAAAGAAGAGAGGTGGCTGACCTTCGAACGAGTCGTCGTCCCCGTCGTCATTGTCATCGTCATCACTGCCGGAGCCAGAGCCGTCCGAACCGTCCTCGCTGCCACCATCCATGTCCTCCTCCTCCTCCTCGTCTTCCTGCAGGTGTGCAATGAGAGAGAGAGATGGACAAAAATGATTATTACAGTCAACTGTATCGACATCTCCAAAAACCTACTCATATTCACATTCCACGTACTCGCCTTTTTGTTTTCACTTTTTCATATTTTATTTTTGTAGATAGTTTTATTTGATTGGATATCTGTTGTACGGTTGTGATTATAAAAAATAATTTTATATAAATTAATTTTCTGCTCCACTCTTACGGGACCGGAAAGAGAAACTCAGTTCACACATCGTATGTCTATCGCGCGTAAAAGTAGTTTCGTGATTGGAACAAAAATGTTCGACTCTCTCTTCCCCTGAGTCAATTTAAATCTACTCCAGAGCGAAGTTAAATAAGTCTAAAGCTAAGTTTAAGAGATATTTTTACTGTCATTATAATTACTATCATTATTATAATTAATTAAATTATTTTTTTAATCCACTAAATGTACGATGATTTGTTAATTCTTACTGCTTGATTGCATATGAAGTAATGTAATGCAATGCATAGCAATAACAGCAATGACTTTTTAATTCTTCTGGTGATGTTGCAAGATTATCTTTAATGTAAGAAAGAAAGAAAGTTGTTAAAGCCTGAATAATTAATGTTAGGTAGATTTGACACCTCCAGACTTGGACCATAGGCTTTGGAGGACCAGGACTTCAAAATAGAAAGAATTCTATTATAATTACATTTTATTATAATTATAGTTGGATTGTGTTTTTTTATCCCAAGATATGTATCATGCTGCATTTCACCTTGATTCATTGGGGAATTTATTTTCTCCTATAACGTATGCAAAGTAATGCAACTATGAAAACCAACTGCACCGAGAAGTTTTGCAGCACATTTTGTGAATGTCCAAATTGATTTTGAACATTTGAATGCATATTTAACTTGTATTATATGTGTGTCATTTTAAAAATGTAAAATTTCAAAAACATTTTGCTCAATGTGGAAATTTCTAAAATATTTTTTCTCATCTATGAAAATTATTAATGATTATTATAAACAAAAGAGGAGCTTTCAGCCCCATCGGCGACAGATGCCGGAGGCCCATAAAGGGAGACGTGCGATTACGGGGAGCGGTACACGTAACCACTCTCAATCGCACTGTTCCTCCGTGCGTTTGCACATGCGCACGCATGCGCACACACACACACTCACCCCTTCGTCCTCGTCGTCCTTTCTCCGCCCGACATCGTACAGCCTCACCGTCGACTCTTGCACGCTGTCGAACATTCCCAGGTTCTCCACCACTGCGATCTGGGTGTCCAGTCGATTGACACAGAGGTAGTAGATGTTTCTCTTCACGTCGATCGTGGCTGAAACGCAAAGGAGAGAGGTCAAACGCCCTGCAACAGTTCTCTCTTGGTCTCAGTCTTAAATGAAGCATGTACAACAATAATAATAGTTTCAATGTAGACAAAATGTGTGGTGACAAAAAGATTCCTTGGTCTAGGTTACAAGCAACGTAAGCAGATTAGGTTCTCAAAACCATAAAACTCATTAACACTGTAGAAACATGCATTCGACAGTAATTCTTTGAAACATTTAACTAACTAAGCAAAGCGGCAGAATGCTTAGGACAATTTAAGGAAAGTGAACAAGAGAGTCGATATGTGCATACATGTTGACTTTAATGCGGGTATAGTATAGGTGTGACAGTCAAAAGAGTTTAAAGGGAAGATGTACAAGTGTAGAGATATGGACAATGAGAGAGCACGGGAGATATATGAAAAAAACCGGGCGAGACTGGAAAAGAGGAAAGAACTCGGGAGGCACATCGACATTTCCAAGAAGAGTGTCATTCAAAGTGGGGATTTCTGTAACATCGAAACCAATGGTCACAATAAATCATTACTTTGCGGAAAATATCAGTGTTTCTTCTTCATCATTAACGGAACACCATGTCGACCGGGTTAGCCTGGAGGTAGCGTGCTTGCCGCTCAAGGTCGCAGGTTTGAATCCTGCCCAGGGTATGGGTGTCGTGTTTGTCCATCAGGGTGTTTTCCATGATTTGAAGGGGTGCAAAATGACCATAGCCGTCGAAGCACCTTATAAAACGAAAATACCACCACCACGTGGCATGGTAAATGACACAGAGGGGGAGGATTTAAGGTCCCCCTCTCGCTCACCTATTGACGAGTAGTCGTAGGCGTCGAGGGTCTTGAAGGACGACTCAAACGACGTGTCCTCCTCCGACTCCTGCTCCAGTGAGACGGTGTAGATGGCTGTGGGGGGTGCTGAAACTCCGCCACCCGGGGCAAACACGACCTCGCACTGATCCAGGGCGGGCACCGTCCTCAGAAGGTGGAACGTCCTCAGGTCCCACACCTCCGTGTTGGAAACCACCTGCGCAAACATATGCACAAAGGGTGGGGGGGGGGGAGGGAAAATGATGAACAAAACAGAAAGTGGGCGGGGCACTTCCAAGGGGCTCGTTCAAGGAGTATATTGTCACAGACACTAACCCGCATGCTAATGCCACCCCACTGGTGGTGGATCCCTTAATTCATTTATTTTTTTTTTAACTGTTTTAATTACAGCATAAAGCCAATTACATTGAACAATTGACCACAAAATAAAGTGATTAAAACAAATAAACAATAGTGATGGGTCGATTCCAAAATTTTAGCAATTCCAATCCTGATTCTCTAATTTCTATTCCAATTCTATCGATTCCGATGCCACCGATTACTAGGAAAATATCACTTAATCCCAGTCAACAAAACAACCCCTTAAAAAGATATTACTCTGTGAAATAATCACTTTACACATGCATTAATAATAAATGTTTCTATAAATAACACCACCCCAGGACCACATCATTGTGTGTGTGAAATCAAATTTTTCGTAAAATCAGTATATGTAAAATTATGATTCTACGTACTGTACATCTATAAGATGACCCCACATATTTTGGGTCTAAATTTGGAAAAAAAATCCTCGTCTTATATTCGGGTAAATATGGCAAGTCTGTGGTTGGAGGTACAACCGGAATAGGAAATGATTTTTCACCTTTTGAAGTACTTATTTGAATCTGATTCTTGGTCTACCATCAAAAAAACGAGTCGACCCATCACTAATAAAAAAAACAAGGATAAACACGAAATCCAAAGGATAAAAAACCTCTCTACGAATAGATTCACTGAGTTTTCATGTGAATCTGAAATAAAGGATATCCTAACGAACATGCAACACGTATTGAAGGCATAGAAAAAGGAGAATAAATCCCAAAACTATTGAGCACTTCCAATAGTGGGAGTCATGGATTCGTCCAGCTGCAGATGGTATCAGTTCTGCCTCATGAGGCAGGACTGGTTTTGGAGTTAGTTCGAGTGCAGCATAGAGCTGCCAGAATTGTGAAAGGTTGTTACGACCGACGCAGCAGTGTTACAAGCTTATTGGAGAAATTAGGTTGGGAACCACTTGATGAGCGTAGGTTGAAGTACAGGTTAAGTTTATTATGCAGATTTCAGGGAGATCACTTAAGCAAAGAAGTCAAAAATATATTACAAGTCCCGACATACTACAGTAAATCAGATCACATACACAAAATAAGAGAGACTGTCGAACAGATATTTGTATATTTAAAGTATCATTTTTTCCACGGACAATTAGGGACAAAAATAAATATGACCACTAACTTGGAGATAATAGTTAGGCTAGCTAGTGTATATTGTCTTGCATGTTTTTATAAATTAAATGTTAATTGAGTTTGTTCCTGCATGCATGTATTTTCTTTTGCAATTGATATTTTTTGTATATAAGTAGTTTCTTTCCATGTGGATTATTACTAATTTATGCACGTGGGAATGCACGCCTGGTGATAGCTCGTACACCCCCTGCCACACGCCCTTGCGTCTGCTTGCAGGGTATTGCGTAGACATACTGAGACTATGTCACATCTATTACGCGAGTGTCCGGCAATTGCCAGAACTCGGGACAAATTCCTTGGGGCACCATTTATGGATCCCGAGGAAGTCAAGTGCACACCCGTCAGGGACACCCTGGCCTTTAGCATGGTCATTGGGCTCTACGGGTGATGGCCACACAATGGATGGTACAAAGGGCCAATAGGTCTAAGTGCCCTTGGGCCCCGTTTCTCAGGAGGCCCTCCACCTCACAAATTATATCTATGTATATCTTCTGAAGGAAGTGATTTTACTTTTTGCTAGGGCCCACGTGAAGTGAAAAGCAGAAGAAGAAGATTGTCAGATAAACCAAAGATCTGAAGGACCAAATATTGCAGCAGAGTTCCACTCACCTCAAGGCCGTTGGGATGGAAAACCCCACTTAGCGTTTGGTTGAGCTTGTCGAATTTGTGCACCTTCTTGCCAGTCGAGGCATCCCAAAGGACCCCGTCCGAGAGAATCAGCTCATCGGAAGGCGAGAAGGTCGCTCTGTTTTTGGTATACTGGTTGGATATCACCGGGAAGAGGGTCATCAATTTCTGTGCAGTGGCGACGTCATATATCTGCAAGAGGAGAATGGAATGCGAATAGGAAAAATGGGTCACGTGTCACACTTGACTACAGACATGGACACAGACTCATTAACTAGACGGCATGCCTCCGACTCTGATGGAAATTATGACAAAGGAAACAAGACTTCGTAACTGCGATGGAGGGTTACTGAAACTAACAGCTTCCCATTCATCAGGTTACTCTGTTAGTTGAAACCTGGATAGTTTAAAAAAAAAAAAAATGTGCAAAATTGACCAGGTGTTTAATTCATTTTGCATATTTTTATCATTCAACATTATAATTCATCATATTTATTCTTCGTATGTATATATATATATGTATTTAGGACCCATATTGCGACTCTCTGTTAGAGTCTTAGATTGAGCTTCAATCACCAGATAGGCAGAAAAATACCTCCTCACCGTAGAAAAGTTACCAGTAACCTGCAATGAATGCAACTCCTCGGTAAATATGATAACCCTGACTGTCTGGACTGGGTTTTATCATTCATAAGAGAGACCAGGCTTTTAAATAAAATATAGGATTTATGTTTTTATTTATTTTTAATCTTACTAATTGTTAAAATTGATGGGAATATCTGGGGAAACCCTCTGCTCTCGGTGGAACTCCTGTGATTGTTCCCCCCCACCCCCACCCCCCCTTTCCTTAACCTTTTAAATGGCCATCCCTTATTTATTTCTTAAATGTGTTATAAGAATACGTTTATTCATATAGATTTTTTATCGAGCTCTTTGACAAATTGGGTAAAGTTTTTATTTATTTGTGTATTTAATTTTATTTTAATGTGATATTATATTGACCTGACATAGTGCAAAATGATCTTAGCCATCGACGCACACCTAACAAAAACCTAATTACTAATACTCAGAAAAAGTGTATTACGACTCCCTCTTAGTACCCAAGTTACAGTTAAAACCTTCATTTACTACACTGATGGATGAAACCTCGAATAAGGAGTTAACTTTTAAGGTTAGTAAAACAATATGATGAATTTTCTACAGTAAAAAAAAAATTATAATTCCATTTTTTTAAATTTATAATTATGATTAATTTATAATAGTACAGTAGAAGTCCGCTATAAGAGAGCTGATAAATGACGAAAAATCTCTCATTGTAACGCACACTCGTTATAGCCGATGGTCATTTAAATTCGCCTCTTTCAGCATTTATAGGGGCACCAAAAGTAGACGAAAATGAGCCATTAAGTAGTTGTATCAATCCATCCACAAATGCATTGAAAATAGATCGTTTCATTAAAAAGACTAAAATATTGTCACCAAAAGGCATGCACTCGTAACTAAAGTACGTCATGCATTGGCATTATCTTTCGCTAAGTTTTGTGAACAATCATAGATAAGGTATGGCCTGCGGTTAACAATTACAATTCCATAAATAAGAGGAGGGTCGAGAGATTGG